>NIJG01000879.1:33603-45688 GCA_002201625.1 Euglossa dilemma | reverse complement strand
TAATTGTCTTGGAAGTGATACGTTTGGTATTTTTTTTCAGTTACTTCCTCAAACATAAACAGAGCATTTATGACTGCAGTATTTAGAAAAGCTCGAAAGCCATTTCTTTATACTATTTTGTATCTATTATGCTCCCATTCGAATAATCTGCAGGTACTTCACCTGTAGCATATCTGCATATAATTCTTATCCTATTGGCCTTAAGACACGTATTGCTTCGCTGCTATTACAAATATGCTCCTTTTCAGACAATATGCATTCCAGACACAAATATTTATGAGATGGAGGAAAAATTTGCTGTAACACTTCAACGACTTACGTGTTGAATTAACGCTACTTACTATCATAACAACCTTACCTATTATGCCCATCGATTTGTTATAATCTATAAAACACACAGGCTTTTGCACACACTGTTATCCTCTATACCTGGACACTGAAACAAAATTTGCAGTACACGTAGCTCTAATCATATACACTTCTCTTTTGTCCACCTGCTTTATAGCTGACGAACTCTTTTCGTAAAATGTCCTTCAAACTTCGGCATTCCTTGTCATATTTTTCTCTCGGTCCCGCATGCGTTGGTACAAATATTGCGCAAAATGGTATATATTGCTGACCAAGAATAAAACTGGAATAACGGTCTAGGCAGATTGTGTGGCCTTTTCCTAAATTTGGTAAGTGAGAAGGCTGCTGCTTCCGATTTTTGGATCCCCGTGATTGAACTTTCCACAATTACTGAGGTTTCGCTGATTGAGCTTTGGATAAGGTCTTGCATGTGATCTGTTTTATAATTACACTGTACGTACAATTTTATACGTAACCGATTCCTCTTCGTAGTAATGTAATGCTCGAAAGACAAGCGGCCTTTTCATAACATTAAGATTTCGTCAATACAAAGTCCTTGATATGGATAAAATGCGTCACTGCATGATTTTCGTAGCATATTTATAATATCTGTCATTTTACTCAAACGGTCATTAGTCCTCCCAAGTTAGTGTGTAAAGTGTATCATGTTCACGGGTATCATCCCAATTGCTATTCTTCTTCTGAGGCCAATAGTAATTAATTTCATCCACAGTGTTGAATTGGCTCCGATTACGATTCCGATTCTGATGTGCTGCATATATTTCTTCGTCATCTTTCAGGGAGGCTAAAATAATATTCATGTTCTTCGGTACCGGTTAGTCCATTTTCAAACAACATACTTTCTTACTTCCACCATACATCTTAAAAGGGCGTAAACTATTTTGAAAAGTATTATTCTCAAATAAAATCAAAACCTACAATTTCAAATTGTCAACAGATTAACAACTTCTCCTTATGACGATATATTCCTAATTCCAGCAAGAAACCTTATATGAAATATCGGTTCACTGTCACTGAACTTAGTCGACCATTCTAACATGAAACAGTACACAATACCATGGGCGTTTTAATATTGTTTCAACAGTGAGTAACATTAAGAATTGATTAATCCAATTTGTCAATAACATCAAGAGAAAATGTACTACCGATAACAAAGCAGTACATTTTTAGCTATCAATTTGATCTATTTGAAATTGCTCGTAATGGATAAAGGCGCGGATGAGTACTGTTTGATTTTGGACAATTTTTGGGATTTGATTCTATTTGTCATATAGTTTGCTGTATGAATTTTGATTAGGTCGTATATGAGTTTTGATTAGGTTTAAGTCGTTTCCGCCTAAGGTTCCCAACAACAATTTAGGTTATGTTTACCTCTTTGTTTTACATGTAGCATGCTTCTAGTGTTTTGGCTATGATTTGCGAGTTATCAAGGGGATAACACCCCTAACGGTAGATGTATGTATCTACATACAAGTATTGACAGTTTGAGGACTATGAACCACCAGAGATCCTCCAGCGAGAATGATTCCACGGTTATCCCGTTACCCTCTTTTGAATCTAAATCATTTCATACATCTTTCTATGCCGAGGCTAATTCAATTAGCATTGAACGAGGTTAATTAACGATTTCCTCATGAAAAAGGATTCCAATATACAAATAATAAGGCGACCAGGAGTAGATCTGTTGTTTCCGATTCGACTTTGTTCACAATTCAAAATACCATTACTATTTCTAGGAATAGATTTACTGCATTATTAGCTACCTTTTCTAGGAACAAATACTTTATATAGCAAGTTGCACATATCGGTGCATAATTTTTGCAAGATTCGATCTTACTCGAGTTTATCACCCTGACCGCTAGAGAGATTTAAACTCCAAGGAGGTTGGTGGACTTTCTTTCAAATCCTCGGTGAACTCACCGAATCATGTATATACAACGCCTACAAAAGTCTATGTAAGAACCAATAGGATTCCCATCTGAGGCAGAGGCTGTTAGGTAGCTTTACCGAGAGCCATCCATTTCTTCTATTTTCTTTCCTTTAAGCGCTACCAGAACGCTGCAACTACTTTCAAAGAGTACTTACCTGACACATCGGACCTACAATGACTGTGTGGGAGGAATCTCACATATTCTTTTCCACATATTTTCTTCTTTTTCATCCCGCAATTTGATTAACATTCAGCCTGCAAGGAAGATTGGAACGAACTAGTTATAATTAACATAATATCTTCTTTATGTTTTATAGTTTCTAATAACTTGCAATGAAGTTTAGTAATTATTCAGCTTCTCATCTTCAACGGTATTGATAATTTCTATTACAGAAAAGAAGATTTGGGTTAATTTTTGTATTCTTATTGATGTACTTACTTGATACTTACTTACATATATGATCCATCATGAAGCCAAAGTGATTAATTCCATTTATCGCAACATTTTAAAATGCTTACTTTAAAACGCAAATTGGTACGTACCTCTACGTATTTTTTCTAAATGTCTATAATAATTTTGGTCAACGCTACAGGATGACGAAATATTTCAGTTTTAAAAGCAATCTTTTAGAAAGAATACAATTTGATTGAGTTTTGGAGATAATTGCAAAATGCAAACATGTGTATTCGAAAGGAATAAACTTTTATTCGGAGCATACACGAAATTAAATATAGATAATCGAATCTGTAACACCAATATAATATTAAAAGCTATTATCCTGTTGTACACAATATAAAATTAAGTGAACATGTGTTAATAAGTGTAACACAAATATGTTTATTATGTTTCTTATCATTGATAAATTCTTTTCGCAAGTGCTTAATGTGAATCGATTGGAATTTTTATTGAATCACGTTATTTTTTATTAAGTTTTGGGGATTTTATGTAATTGGGAAAGTCGTCATATTAATGTTCTGATTATTGCGATAGACCTCGATATTTATTAGCTTATATACTACTTTGTTATCTATTTCTTTAATTAACCCCTTAGCTTACAATGACGCCTCAGAGGCGTTGTAAGTCAATCGGGCCAAACATGAATACGACGCCTCAGAATCGTCGTAAGTGCCAAGTTGCATTACATGTACCAACATGCGTTGAGAGAGACCATACCATCGATGGTTACTAAATTTTTGTATATAAATAATAATGTTATTGTTAATGTATAATTCAATTTGCAGCAATAAATCCTTTCTTCGATCAATTGTCAACTAATTGTAGTTATTTATTATACCTCTTGCAAAGTTAAATGTACCGCAGACGTGTATATACAAATCATAGGAAGTTTGCGATTTGTACAGTTTCGAACGCTCAGCCGAGCTGTTTGTGCTACTGCGCGCAACCGGCCTTGGTATCGCTTTTGGTACGCGCAGTTGGAAATTAAATCGTTAGAGAAAGGGTTAATTTAGTGAATTTCAATTATACAGCGGGACGTTCAGTAATCATATTTTTGGCTAAGGTGGTATTTCGATTAAACGGAGCAAGAAATGGGAAAACTATAGTTTTTTCAAGGTGACTTCATATCCGATGATTTATAATAATAATGATAATGATAATGATAATGATAATACTAATGTTAATAATAATAATATTATGGAATAGCGTTTCAAATATATTAGCGTGGTCCGAAAGTAATTACGTTCTATTTTCTTAGTCGGCTTAAGTGTGAAGTCGGCTGTGAGAAAATGCAATCGAGTCCTCTATTCTACAAAATAAAACCAAATTACTTTGCGAACAGAATGGAAAAATGAAAAAACAGCCAGACAGACAAACTAAAATTATTGTCCGTATCAATAAATATCTCTCCTTCAATAAAGAAGTGGATATTGGAATGCTCCCCGAAGAGAGTGTCGAAGGTAAACGGCCAAGTTTTTCAATCCAAACGTTAATCATTTGGACACAGAATGGTTAGCTACGCACGAGCTGACATTTATTCTGTCTCACTTGGTCGCCCTATGATCCGTACGTTGATCTTCGTCATCGTTTTCGGCTAGTAGCGATCTCCGTCTGTGGCCACAGGAAAATCAGCGGACTAAAACAGCAGTGGGGATACAAACACGCTACGATTTCCTCTCGCGGAAGCATAGTACATATGAACAAAAACACAGAAACCGGATCACCATCGATCTTCGATCAACGTGCAACGGATTACACTGAAATGAAAGCAAACATCGAAACTGTAATCATGATCTTCGCTGTCCAGAATATGGTGGTACCATCAATAAGGATCATGGTAATGCCATAATTATGAACAGAAATATAATGTTCTATGAAATAGTGAAATATGAAGGATCGTATTTACGAGCGTTTTGGATTAAAATAAAACTTTCTGCTTATCCATTAGGCATTTGACCTCTCTGCTATCGTACTAAAATTTACAAATGCGACGCTTAACAAAGACGCGATGAAATCATTTTATAACAAGTTGAAGATTGGAACATTGGAAATTAATGAAATAATATTTCACATAAGTATATGAACCTAGCTGGCATATCGAAAGCGTACGCCGATACGAAACATGCAATGCAGGATATAATGAAACATCTGTAAAATACAACAGATGTTTCCAAACCACAAGAGGCATTGACATTCTCCGATCAAATTTTACACTCAAATTACGCGAAGGAAATCATCCTCGACGATCGTACTGCCGGACATGAGTGCGAACTCAACAGGCTCCCAAGCGATAAGAATTTGCCGATAAGATTGACTAGGCAGCTAGGGAATTCACTGATTAAACTCAGAAATGATAATATAGGGCGATATATCTGAAACCATCTTACAACCATGGAGTTCAAATACACGTCAAGGAATGCTAGGAAGAGGGTTAAGGTATCGACCGATTATAATCGGAAAAATAGGTTAGTTCATGAGCAATAGAAGATAAACAAGTTCTTGCAAGATATTTAGCACGCATGTTTGTACCTACCTATTGACATTCCAGCTACTCGCCAAGACTTTACCACCATAAAAGAATGCCTGAATTTACCTTGGTGTGTAAAGCTGTTGAGCACTTATCGCCGTATGAGACCAGATCTGACATTAATCCTTATATTATGAGTGTTCAAGGAAATGATAGTATAATCGGCAAGGAGTTACACAAAAAAACTGAGGTCGCTGTAAACGAAATATATAATATAGTTACTAGGCTGGAGTATTTTGTCATTCTGCGAAAGTATGCAGAAATCATTGTAACACCCAGATCTCAAAAACAACTTAGTGCATGTTACGCACTTTGCACCTTGCAGGCCTCTATCTATAACTTTTTCAAACTTATTAGGGAAGGGAATCCCGAAGTGGCTCGCTGAAATCATGATTAACAATCCTAAATGACAGAATTATTATTTCTGCGCAACAATTTTGTTCCTGATTAAATATTCAACGAATGCTAACCATCAAGTCGACCATGTATGTCACCNGGGAATCCCGAAGTGGCTCGCTGAAATCATGATTAACAATCCTAAATGACAGAATTATTATTTCTGCGCAACAATTTTGTTCCTGATTAAATATTCAACACTGGAACAAGCACATAGAGCAGCCGATGTCATCGAAAAATGTTTGAAAAATAAGACGTTTCTTCTTTGTATATTCTGTGAATGCAAACCGTCAAGTCGACCATGTATGTCACCCGTAACTGCTATTCAAACTAAAAGTTAATTTACCACAATGTTTCTACAAGTTGCCTAAAACTTATTTGTTCGAATGTCATTTCAATGTCAAGTACAGCGGAAACCATTCAAGTATCCAGAAAACTTTGGCTGTTTTCGCGCAATCAAGTACAAACAGCCATTCTTCCACAAACAGAATGCATAATAACAAATACATTCGCGGACGAGACAGCCGTTCATCGATACAGGAAAATCCAGGCACAGCAGTGATGCTCCTGGAAAACTACGTGAAATGTGTAATTGGGCGGAAAAATATAAATTGAAAGTTAGTGCAAGTAAGGCGACTCAGATTATATTTACTGAGAACCATAACTCGCGTACCGTGATACATTAGTAACGGAACATTACATAATGGCTAAAATATTAAGAAATTCAAAGGATGTAATAAAATATTGTGGCATTATTGGCACCAGAGTTGAGGGAATTTCATTGGAATTAGATAATCACAACTATTGATAGAACTTTACAAAACCGCTGTCGTCGAACGAAAATGGATAGAACAATGAAAAACATGAAAGAAAAAATAATTTGGCTGCAGTACAATTCGAGTCATTTTTCAACGAGCAATTTCCTTTATTGCAATAGATTGTAATGTCTATCTGTGATTCAGTGATGCGGAAAAATGAATGATGCATGCTGAATGAGTAATAGTAATTTGGTTCACCTTAATTGTTTCGATAACTCATCGACAATCTCTGTTAGCGATTCATGCGAGTTACTTCCAATTCATAACAACGTAATTAAATAATCCACAGTTTACTGTTGTACTAGCAGCATTTCTGTAGTTTTCATTAAGGAGAAAATGAAAAGATCAAGAGATGTGCAATGATTGGTTTATTCAATGTATCGTCCCTCCCTAGTTTCACGTTTTTTTTATATCTTTCTGGTGATACACAAATTCCGCGACGATGACACGGGACGAGTATTTGGCTCGAAACCATTTATCCAACCAATGATGCACTTCTTGGAAATTGGCCATGTGTAGCCCCGTCAAACCATGCGCCATCGACCGGTCCATATTCGATACACTCCTACTTCATGTGCCATCTAGTTAGGGACAGCTGTCGCGAGAATTCAGTTTTCACCGATGTTCCGACTATGATGGACAGTCACGTCACGAGTGCCGAGTGGGCATCGCATTTTGAACCCATGCTTTCGCGTATTCACCCATGAGGATTAATAATTTCTCTTGCTGCCGTTGCTAAATATTTGGTCGTTCGGAAAGCAATTTCGTTTTTCCCAACGGAGGATAAAATTGTGTTTTTTCGCAGCCAGTTTCACACTTAAGCCGTTCACGAAAAGAAGAAAAATAAATGAATTTCCGAACGACCCCAGTATATGGGTGAATCAATATTATTAGTCAAAAAGTGGGTTTCGTATTATTAACACTTTTGCTACTACACCGCACTATTGTGGCCTTCGTTATGATGCCACTGGGGTACTACGGGTCACTATAGTGACCCTCCACAAGATGCCACTGATAGTATTTTGTTCTGTCATCGATATTCTACGAATCATTTAATTCTATTGACGATCGGCGTCGCGTAGCGTGCGCAGTGATGTCGCGGCGCTCCGTTGAGCGACAGTACCGCGGCGAACACTAGTCTTCTTTTCTAGGAATTCTGAACTACCTCTACCCGAGAGACAGTAACTAAATCTTATGTGCAACTGAAGGATACGCGTTTAAATATTTCTGTAGACACTATCGGATATCTTCTTCAAACTGATGGTGTACGAAATGGCGAAGCACGATGAAGAAAAACACGGGTGCCAACGACTCGCGTTGGCAAGGATATATGTTGACCTCTTTTTATGCACGTAGAATACTACAACGTACCAAGACAACTATAGTCGCAATAAAGGAGAACATGGAACTGTTAAGCTCGCAGTATAGGTGCACGTGTTGTGCGATTCTCGCATTAAGGATTCAGTACTCTATACCTATTTTCCGCTAGTTTGAATGCCGAAAGAATGTTAAAAATATACGAAAAGGCTTTGTTGTTTTCTGTCAAACTTTGATTCGCAAAGAAGAAATCGAAACTGGTCCCTGAAGGTGGATTACGATCCGAAACATCGGAACTGACACTGTAATGAATTGAAAATAATGTCTGGCATCCGTCGTCAGATGTGGCCATCACAGTCGCCTGTTGCCATTTCCATAGAAAATGTTTTCGTATACATATGGCAAGGAATATCGTGGAAGACATATCATCGCAGGAAAGATGTTGATTCACGACAATTTCGCCATATTTGGGGAACTCAACTACAAGAATGTGCAATAAACTTGGTGAATGTGTGCCCAGAAGATGTCAATCTATTACCGTTGTTCGTCAAAGAGCGGTTCAATGAAAGACAGACAGCACGGAGCGTTATCATGCTGCAGTTGTTACTCATTCGTGTCTATCGTGTCTCATAGATCGCGATTCCTTTCTGGTCGCACCAGACGCAGAGTTTTTTTCTGTGTTTCCGAAACGCTTTGACCGCGCCTTTCGATATTGATATTTCAATTTCGATGTTTAACAATTTAGCTGCGTAATTAAAATGAATACCAGTCGTGCACTTCGATTATATTCAAACCTATACGTTGTATGTTATGTCGACTATTCTTGACCTGCGTTTTAAAGTGCTGGAATCGATGATTCGACACTGTTTACAAATTGTCGCGTTTCGTACGCATCTCCTGATAACATCATTCGACCAAGCGACGCGTCATCGGTCTGGTCGATCTTCGATGGTAAAGTGAGGTAGCAAATTATAGGTCATGTGTATTTCGGTCCGATAAAAGAATTAAATAATTATATTCATGAAAGTCACATTGGCACATGATTAAATCCATTGGAATATTGTAAAGAGTATAGTTCAGAGTAACCTAATTTAGCGAGATTGAAAAAATCAATTTTGTCTTCACCTTTCACAGCCAGCGCTGTTTGAAAAGGTGCAGTAAAAGACACAAAATATAATAAACATCGATAGAAGTGGATTAAAATATGAACTCAATACAAGCATCAAGCGTGAGGAAACAGGTGTTGCCAGCATTAATTCATCGTGTCATAAGAAATTTATTTATTAGATTAAGGGCTGAAAATAGCAATAATAGTTTTAAATAATTACATTCTGATATTCGAATGTCCTATAATATTCGATAACATATTACCTTACCTTATATATAAATGTGATAACTGAACTACTTTGTTTACAAATTTTGCATTAATCGTAGCTTAGAATGAACATCAACCAGTACGATAAGTGAAATACATAAAGAAATTATGGTTATAAATGTAATGTTCCAGTTTTCATTTAATTCGTGTTAATGAAATTGCGTGCGTAGATTACCGAAAGTACGTATAATTACAAATGTGCTTGAACTATTCAACATTTACAGTGGAGAAATATATATGTATCTCGGGTACAAATTTCTGTTTAGGATTCCTCTTTATTATCTGTAGCCATTATTTCCTATAATATTCGCAAATAGTAATGAAAAGAAGTATGTATAATAACGTTCGGTATCCATTTCTTTAAATGGCATATGCTATTGTAGGAATTGTTGGGCGGTGAAGCGGACTTTTTAAGTAAAAATAGCGGTTTACTTAAGTAACAACTACACGCTTAACATATACACCAATACTTCATATACTATAATACTGCGCTAAAACTGCTTAAGAACTGACTAAGAGCTTGAGTTATCTAGCCTTCGTCCTTGGAGTCGACTTTAAACCATAATTCCAACCTCCACAAGACTAAATTTCTTATATCCTATGTCGGATGATCTTTGCTTTTCGAATCGTATTTTATTGTAATTATTGCGAACGAATAATATGATGTGTAGCGTGCAAGGGGAAGTAACTATTCAGTCGCACATTAGCAGGGTATATACACATTATCAGATACGAAAAGATACACTTGTACAGGCATAAGAAATATAGACTTAACTACGGCTTATTCTAGCCATATTTTGACTTGCAAGTTCTTTCGAACTTCAGTCAGACCTTTAAATGCTACAGTGACGGGATAGGGATAGTAATATTAATGTAGAATCAATCGTGCTATTCTGATCACGGAGCCACTCGCGCTATTTAACCTTAAACTTATCACCAACTTCTCCTTCCTATCCGTTCCATTCTTAATAATTCCTTCCACTTTTCCTTTCTTTGCTGAAATAGTGCCTTCGTTTCAATAATATCTTCATCTTAATAGTGTCTTCCTTTCAATAGTATTGTGTTTTGAGCAGTTCGGTTTAATAGCACTGCGTTCTCTTTTCTTTCCTTGCTATCCTCCATCCGGAAAAACTACTAAACCAACTCTCTTCCACGTGCCTGCAATAGCCCTTTTTTAATAGTTCGATTCAATAGCACAGTGTTTGCTCCTTTGCTCCCTTTCACTCAACAGCCCTGTGTTCTGTGTGACCTGGTTTAGTAGCCCAGTGTCCTATATTGTCTTTTCTTCCCGAAATCTAATTTACTACCCGCTGCGTGCCATTCCTTCATCATATTTTTTTTTTCTTCCTTCTCTTTTATCTTCCTCTTCTTGCCTTTATTCGCGCCCCTTTCCCGCCACCTTACCAACTACCAGCCGCTTACCTGCAGTAGTGCCTTTGGATCAGAAGTTCGACATTAATGGTCCGATCCTTCTTTGCTCTCTACAACCATGTTTACTAATAGTAATAGTGAGAGATTAGTGCAAGTGACCGGTCCGGTTCGTGGGGCGCCTCGGTGGGAATTGCCATCTATTTTCAAATGCCTGAGTGGGACATCCGCCGCCGGTGATGTTATTCGATCCAAGCACAGGCGGGCGCCAAGGGCAATTTCACGTACGCGCTGCTATGCGTGCTTGAAAAGCTCTGCCACTGATTCCATTCCTGGATAAATAAGACCTATAAGTGCTCTGTGTGCGTGCGCCTTCACCGCTGTCGACAAATTCCGCAGCGTCATGGCGGTGCGTACGAATTTATATACGCATAATCCAGACCATGCTGTGGATGCCCACGCGCGTCACCCGAAAGGTGTGCCCCTCCCCCTCCCGCCACTCAAGATGTGGCGACATCGTTTTCGCGGATCGTATTCCATTAGCGGTCGAGCTGCTCCAATCTCCAATTACCTCGCTGCCATCGATGGCCTTAGATAACGCGTTCCCAATTCTAGCAGCGTTACGCCGTCACTCATTTTCAGGGCCTCGGAGTGGCGTGTGTCGACGCGTGGTCCGTTGTCGTCCCGGTGAATAGTGACACAAACCTTAACCAAAAACCCTCTTGCCTCCCTCGCCCAGACGCCACCTAGAGAAGGACACCTTGCAGTGGGTCAAGTGCCACCCGGATCCCTTCCCGCACAACTCCAACAGCCTGGCGGTCCTCAATCCCCCATCCAGGCTGCCCCGAGACCGGGAAGCCTTCTCTAGGGCAAGCATGATCCCCGTCTGCTCTAATGACAATAGTCACCGGTCCTGGCACGGGTAAAGGTGCGACGTCCAACTGCAGCGCCCGGGCTTGACGCCAAGTCAGCAGGCACTTCCAGGCATGCCTTGGAACAAGGGGTCGTGGCGTGCAGTGTGCAGAATTCTGGAGGTCGCATTCTTCGTGGTCGCTTAGGTAGTGGCAACACATGGCTGCCGCTGCAGGCATGCCGCTCTCTGCACACACGCAGCCAGAGTCGCGGTAATGGTGACTCGGCCAAGGTTCTAAACGGCTCTCCCACCACCGTCTTCGGATTGAGGCGAGCCGTTGGACGACCATTGGATACCATCTTGAGGTAACTTGCATCTTACCCGACCACAAGCCCTCTTGCACAGCGAAGATCACAGCCGTCATCGATGAAGAGGGGATTCCCGCCATGCCCGCTTCTCATCAGCTCGACGGCGGGAACCAGTGATCAAGAAGATCGCACAGGTGCTTGAACATGTGTCCAAGAGAAGAGAAATCACCGGCCTGGGGGTGGATAGCGGCTCTGCAGCGAGAAGTGTAGCAGAACGCCACCTGTGCTCCACTGTACCTGACTAGGGGTCGCCAGCAGGGAAGTGGGCCTCGAGTATCCCCCCCCCCTGAATGAGTAATAGTAATTT
>NIJG01000877.1:12496-36476 GCA_002201625.1 Euglossa dilemma | reverse complement strand
ATGATTATTATTACTATTATTATTATTATTAATTATTATCGAAGCATCAAAATATTCATAAGTTATATCAACCGTTTGTTTCTCGAACAATATATGTTTTTTCTATATCTCTCCGTATTAAAGCAAATAATAAAAAATCTCTCAGTGAATGTTAAGAAAAAAGATAAAAAAACGAAACAAAGAAAACAGTCCAGGCTCTCTGGTTCTCCTCCTCATTGCTACACCCAGACACCTCATTTTTCTCCCTTCTCTTCTCGATGGCCTTGAATTTAAGCCGTCGAGAGTTTAAGTTCCCGCAAATAGAAATATTGTTCGAAGCGTATAAGTTATCAGATCGGAGATTCTCACGAACGTACACCGCTCTATGCCTTCTCAGTTTCTTCGTATAATATATATATATATCAACATGTCTCTACTTCATTTTCGAACGTCTCTTAAGCCTTTTCCGTTCTCTTCGCACCTAGCTAAATTTATATCTTCGTTTCATGCTTAGGTCTCTATCATGTACCCGTTGCGTGCACTGTAAAGAATACGAGTCTCTAGTTGATCGGAATAGCTTTAGAAACAGCGAGAAGAAAACGGCCAATCGAGCACAAAGTATAGAATTTGATCGAGCCAAACTGACACACGATTCTCCGTGCGAAGAAGTTAGAAACCAGAGAAACAAGGACGCCCTGTGTCTGACGACGCGTGTATAGAAGAGGCTCCCGTTGAGAGCGGATCGAAAGAGAACCCGAAACGACCTATACCACCGACTACAACAACTCCATGCGCCGTAGCACCGCGACAATAGCGAAACTACCGAGAACAACCTGATAAGGAGCTTGCCTCCACGTGGCAGAGCGACTGGTCACGTTACAACAGTTGTCCGTCGCCTGTTCGAGGACCATGGGATAATACTCGTTCCAGAAATCTAAAGCCTTGTAATCGATAGCGTTCGAGTCGCCCATGTCGATGTTCTTGTCGATGATCAAGATCCCGGGCTCTTCCTCGGTGTAAGATTCCCACTTGACGTTACTCGGGGAAGGATTGCCTGTCCTGGCGAAGTTAGCCAGCATCGCCATCACCACCTCGGCCATCTTCTTGTCGGCGAAGTGCCACTGAACGGAGCTGCCAGTGACCAAGGGTAGACCCCAAACGAACGGGAGCTCTAACATATGCGGGACCCATGCCCATTCAGGCACTTCTTTAGTGACCACCTGCGTCTTGGGCCTGTAGTCGAACCTGTAAACGAACGCCAGCTTCTCCTTGGACACCTTGCCGGCCAGCTGAGTCAGCCCTGCGGCAAAATTCTTCTCCGTCTGCAGGTCCAGGTACCTGTCCCGAAGCACACCTTGGTCCTTACTCGGCGGGTGGGGTTTGTAAAAGAACAACACCGCCTCGGTCACCATTTCTGGCTTCACCTCGCAGGTACTGTTGTCTACCGGACTCTGGACCAGCGACGCGAACTCGTCGGTGATCAGCATCTCGAAGTCGCTGAACGAGAGCTTGCCATCCGTTTTCTCCTTGCCTACGGATTCCATGTACGCTAACGCCTGTTCGTTGTTCGTGTAGCCGACCAGCAGAGGAACGGAGTTGAGAGCACCGATCTCTAACGCTTCCTTAGGATGCATAGGCAGGAACGGGTCCGTGGAGTTGTTGGTATCGTTGTCCACGATCGGGCCCCAGGTCTCTATGTCCGAGGTCTGGCGGACCAAGAGGTTCGCATCTACTCGACGAAGACACTCCATCAGCAACGACGTGGGTCGTTGGAAGCAGCCGAACTTCTCGGCGACCCGCTCGATCACCGACAGCTCCGCCTCTGGCCAACCCACGGAGCTCACCGCGTCTCCGCTCATGGCCACGGCCTTGGAGAACTTGCCTTTGCTCAACGGACTCATCAGGTGCAGGCCCACGCTTATCGCGCCCGAGCTGTGCCCGGAGATGATCACGTTGGACGGAGAGCCGCCGAAGTGCTGGATCTTCTTCTGGACCCAGTCCAGGGCGGCCACCTGGTCCAGCATCCCGAAATTCCCAGGAGCCTCTGCGTCCGTGGTTGTGAAGAAGCCGAGGATGTTCAGACGATAAGCCACCGTGACCACCATGATCTGGAGAGGATGATTTAATTAGATCGTTAGCGTATTAGAGTTAGAGATTCTAAGACCAGATTCTTTTTCTTTTTTTTTGTTTCTTTTTTCGGAAAGACTCAGCGAGAGGCAATATTGTTACGGATAGGTTAAGAAGTTTTGAAATTACATGTTCCTTCTTAGAGGGCTTAGGATCGTTCAACTGCGGAAGAATAATTGCGGTTTATATTTTCCAAACCAGTGTTTTCTTTTTCTCTTTTTTCTTTCGACCTTCCGTAGACGAGATTTTCAAAGGAAAAAGGAGCTTCGAGAGGTTAGGAACGTGTGGATGTTGAGTTACGAGTTAACCTATAAATTCAGTCTGCTTTAACAGTACGTTAGATAGGGAAATGTTTATAAGGTAGATTATTAATATTGTCTATATAAGATTTTCTATTATAATGTCGTTTTTACATTGCTTTGTAAGACTATAAATGAATTAGTAGTGTTAGAGAAAGTTCTTATAATATAGTTAGATTACGAGGCCCCCTTGTATTACTGTATAATACATCGTTGTACGTTTCTATAACAATTTTTAAGAGTCGTTAAAACGTGTTCCCCCGATAATGAGCCCGCGTTAATAATGTTTTTCCGTGGCCGTTGTTCCTGAATTAGCATTTACAGCGTTACCTAAGACTTGCATCATGGATGAATGGGTAGCCCGTGCGATTTCGAAAGGTTGAATTCACCTCGGGTCGTAGCTAAGGCACGCAAGAAAACACCCCTCATTCCCTTCGATTTTCTGTCGACTTTTAACATTCGCCCCGATTGATTCGCGATCAGCACTTTCTTTTCTACGGTACGTTTTCTAAGGTCAGAACGTTAGTTATCAAACGCGAAACACCTTAATATAAAAAACATTGGAATTTACACTTGTTATATATATATATACATATAATTAAGATAATTCGCAAAATATCTCTTTTCCGCTTCAAACGAATTCGAGCATAGATTTTCGTTTTAGATACTCGAAACGACCTGTACATGTAACTTTTGTAACAATCGTTTGTTATGTTTATACTTTTCGAATCCGCTTGTGGTAGATGAACAATTGTAATTTTACGGACGTTTTGAAAAAGTCTAATATACTTGTTAAGCAACTCACTTTATTTTTGCATTTGGAAATTTCTGTATAATTTCAAATTAAAAAGACTTCATGTTTCCCATTCAATTGCTTCTTGATTGTAGTCCGTAGCTGTTTATCGTCGTTTTGTAAAAAAACTTTTGTCTCGTTTGCCTGCCATTCGACGAAGCAACTAACGAACTGGGATAATAGAAGGAAAATATGAATCGTCTAAAGCTCGACGACGTTATCTCGACGTTATTTTAGGAGAGAAATCGGAGGAGTTAACGAGGCTGGATTCACGAATTCCTAAGATCGCGGAGAACGCGTGCGTGCCCGCAAGTATGCATCCCCGTTTCCGGTCAAACCGGTGAATCGATCGTGACAGAATTTGCATACCGTCATCGGTCGTTCTAGACGTTTCGAATCATCCGAGCCGGATGACCAAACCCTCGCAAACCAACGGAAATTTTATATCAAAACGCTAATTCGAATCATCGTTGCGAGATAAAGGTCTGAAACCTTGGTGGAAATTTAAGTGCTTTGAAATATACCGAAAGTTTCGTAATTGGACAATAATAGAATAAGTTAAATATATAACGCAGCAATATGGTTGGATATATTAAAAGTCTCCCTATTGAATTTATTAATAAAGATTCGAAGAGTTTTCAAACACCCTACACGAGGCTTGAAAGAGCAAGTTACTAAACGAACCTAAACAAACCTGACTCTATTTGTCTGATTACAAACATCGATCCCTAACCTCAAAAAAAAAATGAATCCCACGAGACTCTTTCCGGGAGAGTCTCGTGTCGCTAAATAATTATCCGTAATTGACTGAATCGGTACGCTTGAGGTACGGTTAAACGATATCCAGTTGAAAGGGTGAAAATTTCATGAAGTGGTATCAACTGAACCGAAAGGCACGAAGCCCATCTGGCCGGTGCTACCGCTTGAATAATTAATTTCGGTGATTTCTTCCAGCGGGCTGTATACCGCGTGGCGTGCGGCCGGTTTTTGAAGCGTGCCAAGGTCGAGGAAAATTCAGGCCATTGCTCGGTGGGATGCTTTAGATGGCATGATAACCGGTAGCAGAGGATAAAGGTTCGGTAGCCGGAAGTTTGGCCTGGTCTTCGTTATCGGTGCCCCTTCTGATCGCGTCTCAACCATCCAGGAATAACCTCTCACGGTGATACAGCTCTGCCACAACGATTCATTAGAACGCTTATCACGATTGCACACGGCACGAATCTTTTTCCACGTTCACCGCTGGTCGGCCGGCTGAATGGAAGAATTCGTTTGCAGCTTTGGCTTCGTTTACGTAGGTCAAGAGAAGCGAGACGTTTTATGATGCCGGCTGTGAGGCTTGTTAATTGAAATTCTACCTGCGAGAGGTTAGGCGAGGTTTCAGCAGGCTTCATGAGAAATGTTTGCGCTCTACGATCTTGCGTTTGCTAATGAAACTTTCCAGCGATTGTCCGTGTTCGAAGATTAATCGTCGAGTAAGTTTCTGATGGATGAGACAGGTAAAACTAGGGATGCTGTGTTTCGAAAAACGCACAGGTAACTGCAAAGGAATTAAAATGCTGGATTAGACAAATTGGAACTGTCTAATTGTTGAATATGAATATGAGATTCTTCATTTACCAAATTGAAATTAGACTGGAGAGATTCGTCAAGTTCTCTATACAAATTAAGTCTAAAAATAAAGACAATTCTGATCGTGTAACCCAAGCTTAAAAATCTTTACTCGAGACAGCTCTATCTATGAAATTCAATCAAGTGCCTGACATAACTACAGGTCTTCAAGTACAGGCCATCTAAATATACCACAGAAGCAACCCCTTTGTAACATATTTCTCCTACTCGAAATTCCCTTCTATAGGTTCTATTGACAGTTCAAAAACGATTACACGCTTGGGTCCGTTTCTTTTGTTTAAGAGGCTGATAAAAAATTCCTGGCGAAAGTTAGAAAAGACCGCAATTCGGGGAGATTTGGCGATAGCGGGGGCAGAAGGGGCAAGAGGTTAGCCAGGACAAAGAGCGACGGGGGTGGTTTCGTGACCGGCCTCAACAGTATCTTAACATCTCGACCAACCCTAAAAGATCGCGTGCCGCGACGTGCGCCAGTTACTGTTACTCTTGCTCCTTGCTGTTTCTATATCGACCGGGGCTGGCTTTGCAGGATCGACACGATTTCCCGATTCGCCGGTTGTCCCCTATCCTATTTTCCCCCTTTTCAAGCCGACCACCGTGACACGCGTACCTTGCACGCGTTCGTTTCTTCTTTCACCCTCTACAGGGTGATACTACGTTTCTATATACTTTCTGTCATACTCTACAAAGATGTCTTAATCGTCGCAGGGTCCAGAAAGAGTTTCATTAGATGATACGGTTATTTATGATTTCCATCGCTTGAGTTTCTAAATTTCTTCTCAAGGGTACCGAAGAGGCGGCCATCTTGAATGCAACTGATGATAACGCTATAAATTGATTTCATATTTAATTTCACGAACCGACTATGGTCTTTTGCTATTTTTTTTTTTTAGCAGTTTTTAATATGATAAAGTACCTCGTGGAGTTTAAATAATTAGATAAGCAGATACTCGTTGGGATTTGCTTTTTGAATCAGCCTGTACAATGGTTTGCGACTTGGAATTTATCTCTAGTGCTGAACTTGGATATAAATTGTTTCTGCTGTAAGAAAATAAGGAGTAATTAGATTATGGCGACGATAATTATGAATTTAAGGTTATCCCGTGAATTTATCTTTTTATAGAGCCCTTATGATATCGTTTATACTTAATCTTTCTCAGAGTAATTCACATTGCTGTAAGGTTGAAGCTATTCTCTAACTTGCTCCTTTCCTCCCTCATAATTCGTAAAGTAATCAAATCCAGATATCTAGGAATGATTTAGCGCGTTCCTAACCTCCTCATTTCGCCGATGGAAAGAGCAAAGTATTCAGTAAATTGACCCTTCCACGTATTGACAATAATTGCTACCATAAACCTGTCCTGTATTACTGATCGGCTTGATTTATAACTCCACACACGTGTTTCTCCTCCATTAGCTATCTTTCAGACCAATCTCACGATCTTCGCTTTCTTCATTCGCTATGCAATCGAACAAAAGTCCTTATCTCCTTTCTATTGTAACCATTCCCACTTTGAACTTTTTTTTTTCATGCTTCATGAAAGTTTAATAACGTAACTATATAACGCAAAGGGGACCATAGGCAACGTCCTCGACCTATATCGGGGACTTTAAAAATGGCGATATGATAATCTCATGGCAGGAGTTTATCAAGGATTTCCCTAAACTACGTGAAATTATAGCGCCCAACTTTTCCATCCTGATAGCCGCTTATTCGACCAGAGTGTATTACACTAATCTCGATAATCATTGCACAAGGAGTGTACATGTCACTTAGACTGTGATATGCGCCAAGTACTATCAGTGAGATCAGAAATTTAACCTTTCTATCATATAATCTTGTAACCTCGTGGTAATTTATAGCCTGAAAACGGTAAAGAGCAATGAAAAAATATGCAGTTTAAATGAAACGTAAACGTTTCCTATAGAGAAGGTACCTTTTTTTCTACTGATAATGTCACGTTCTTCTGTTATCGATTGAAAGAGGTTAGGTTACAGATTGCAACCTTCGAAAGTTGAACTTTCTTTTGCGATTTACGAGGGCCACACTGCACGAGACATCCGAAATTAGCTGAAAATGATGCTCGTAATGCCGCTATTAGGCTAGTCCTTAACCGACATCCTGAAACGACGAGATTAACGTACCGTTGACACGCAGATCGGCGCATTTATTGTCAATCGAGAAATTGGACCGGAAAATTGTTCGATAGGTCATGGCATATGATTTGCATAAAATTTGTAAGCAAAAATTAGACGCGAAATATGATAATTATTCGGTCAATACGTTGTAGATTGCAAGTATATGTTTTTCGAACGGATAGTACAGCTAGAGGTGGGGGGTGTATTGTTCGATGATTTTGTAAACATGGCTGACTTTGAATAGGCTATAGTCTTCAAATATTTATGATAATTCCACTTATAATTTTCAAGTGATCTGTAAACAAATTCTGGTTTACGAAATTTCCAAATTGCACTTTAGTTCGTAACGTAACAATAAATTCACAGGTTACATACATTTACAAATATTATTACCATCCTGATTCTTACCTTTCGTTTACCATATAAAATATTTACATAATTTACATAGATCTGGATTAAATCTAATTTCGTCTTTCATCTAAAATGAAAAAGTGACTCTTAATTATTTTCGAATCAATCACAAATTTGAAATAACCTCCAAAAACAAGGTACGCTATCCTTATTTCCGAATACTATGACTCAAGCTCCTGAAATAGCTCTTTATACCGAATTACAAGTAGCTATAGAGCGTTATTAATTTTTCACACGAGCCTGATAAAAGGAAAGAAAAAAACCAGCCCACTTTTCTCGGTCCTTGACAACGTTCTAATCGCAGGTTTTTCTTTAAGGCGAGATAACCATCGAGTCACACCACTTCTTTGCACGATATATCATCAGAGACTAAGAAACAAGTCAGTGATCATTGCCATTCGCGTGTTCCAATGAATTAAGTTTCGGACGAGAGGAAACGCTGTCGTGCCGAGTATCGAGAGTTTCATCGGCTCCGTCGTTATCTACGTCGTCGAGAATTACGATTACGCCGGGGCTCTTTGTGTCGAACGAGCTGGTAAACGCGATCCCAACGTTTCCTCTCGAGCTAATAGCGCTGCGTCGCTAAGTGGTTAATGAGGGCCACGAGAACTGGTTGTTTTAGATGAAAAGCTAGTCTGTTTGTTTCCACCAATTGTCGGGTGAGTGTTGAAAAATTACGAAACCAAGTACCCGTGGTATTGTGCTATTACTGTTGTGTAAATTTAAGCACTCTTTCCTCGAAGTTAATTAATTATTAAACCAGATGATCGAAGATAATCAAGAATTTAAGGATTTTTTAAGTGGAATCGATTTTTCTACAAGGTTAAGTTGTCATAAATGCGACAATTATCGATGTTAAGGTAATGAATGAGTTTTGTTAAAAATATTGTTTTTATCTAAAAGTAATCTATTTCATTTATTACAGGGATATAAGAATTTAAATACTTTGATGTCTGCTTTCTTTTTTTATTATAAATAGAAGGTAACTATATTCGTTCATATTCTTTTCGGATTGTCTTCGCATTTTTCTTTTTAATCACAAGGTTTTTAATTTGAAGCAAAATTGTACAAAATAATGTTCAGAGCGATAAAGGTATCGATAATCGAATTTTAATTTCCACTTACCATCTGGTGAAAAGATGTTCAAGTATAGGCAATCCTCGCTAACTCCAGGATCAGGTTGATCTGGTGGTAATAATTTTTTATAGTGTTTTTCGTGTAGTTTCAGGCTGTTGGTCATTTGCATACACGATGATGCAAACTGTGTTGCATTTCGTACGCCTTTCCAGGATGGCAGGGGGTCGGTAACAGGCGCAGTAAAACGTAATTTTCCTACTGGTGGCTGAGCATAGGGTATTCCTAAATATTGTGTCACCTTTAAGGTGAGACTTAAAAGAACCTGCAATTTAAAAAGAATTGTCTTACATTCATATAAAAATAAAAATCACCATTTAAAGAGTAAGCCATGTTTTCTACTTTATATTTATTTCTGCGTTAACAATATAAAGAAAAAGAATATTAGAAAATGAAAGTGGAATGAAATTTTTTGGTGAAACTTAAAAGAACCTGCAATTTAAAAAGGATTGTCTTACATTTATAGAAAAATAAAAATCACCATTTAAAAAATATGCCATGTTTTTTATTTTATATTTACTTTTGCGTTAACAAAATAAAGAAAAAGAATATTAAAAAATGAATGTGGAATGAAATTTTCTTTATGAATATGTTCCAGGTTTTTCAACCAGTTATAAGGAATTATGTTAAAAATATGAAAGGAATCGGTTTGCGATATTGCACATTGTTTATCATAATCGTGAATTCTGCGGAAAAAACTGAATACTCGGAAATATTTCATAACAGGACATAAAATTACGTGTGACAAATTACGTTTTTACGTAAGATTAAGAATAATGGCATCGAATGGATCGCAATCATAACTTCGAAACAACTGAGCTTAACATTAGATTCCAGTACAATACAACAATTGCGGATTCGTTTCTTACGTGTAATTAAAGTTACATTACTCACGGTTCGTACAAGTTCTCGTGATTTTTATCAAAACTACACAGCCAGGTTTCATCGAGTACAGTAATATAACACGAAGAAAGAATGGAACGTTTTTAAAAAAACTTTTTCTCGATTTAATTCGAGAATTATACTCATGCAAATGTTTCGATAGCTATATTTAATTTCTGGATATTTATAATCGTAACGTTGCAGTTGTTATTAGCGTCAATTAATTTCTTTTTCTCGTTTCCTTCATAGAAATTCTTTCTCACACGCAAATAAACGTGTCGATCAATAGATGACGTATCTATTAATTGGAATGTCCAACTACTCACACAGAGGAGGTAGTTTTCTAGGAACGAAGGACTATGCAAAAAAACATGGTTATGCATAAGGACGAAGTAACACGAGTTCGAGGAACTTTTTCTTCAGCTACCCGAGATTCCGTAGTTGCACGAATTTCCCCAAAGAACGGGGAATGGGAGAAAGAAAGAAAAAACTAGCGTATAATATTAAAATTCATAAACGTTGGCCGAGTTAAAGTATTCGTCGTGCATATTATCTGCATATATTTAGTCGGGACAATTGAAACTTACGATGCTTGCATGTTATGGTTCGTCATGCGGTTAAAATGTCAAATACTTATTCAGATGCGGCTTTCTCGTTTCACCATTTCCATGTGGGACAGTGATATATGCGTTCCGGCTATATAGAACTCGTTCCTTATGCAAAAAAGATGTTATTAAAACAAATGAAACGGGAGTTCAAAGGGCAGAAACGCGGTAATATGAACTGCACGGCTTTAATCAGATTTTGTCGCGGGAGATTTATTTGGTGAAAATCTAAAAATACGATAGAGGGTAGTAGCTGGTAGGGAAGGGTCCCTCTGTTTCCAGTTCCACATTCTCGCGAAATTTTTCGCCCCGTATTTACTCAAATCCGCTAAAAATATTTTCATTGTACGCTATTTTTAAATTACCAACATTTTCACAGACTTGAAAGAGAACAAAGTAAATTATGAAACTTCTAGCTAAAAATAGGAATGAAAGAGCTTAAAATAAATCAAATTTAATGCAGAAACTAAGCTTCTATAGCAGAAAAGAAAATATTAGAAAAATTTCAAACTTATAAAAGAAATAATGTCAAATTTCTGACTAAAGATTTCAAGGTAATCTAAAAAAAACCGTACAAAACAGAAAAAACATAATTAAAAAAAAATCTTCCATAGAAATTTCATTCCCCAAGAAATCAAAACCTACATAATCTCCTATCTCTTTTGCAGTTCCGGCATTACAAGCAACCAAACTCTGCCAAAACCTCTCACATACGTACACCATCCCAATACAAATGAACTGAAGACCTCTAGACACAGATTCATCGAGACCAAGATATTCTTAATCCAAACGACAAGTTACTACTTTTCCTCTAAACAAGTTCAGCCCTATCAAAAATCCCGAAGGAAGATTCCGAAAGACCGGTAATACCTTTGAAAACCTTTGATTCGATCGCCTAGCAACCCTCGAAACACCGAAGCAAGGGACTGGAGTGAAATGAAGCATGGGAAAAAATTGCAGTAAAATCATCGCACCTCGTTACCAGCCACCGATCCTTGCTCGGAGATCTTGACAGTAGGCTGCTCCCGACCGAGTCCCTGCCTCGCGTGGGTCCTCTGGGAGTGGACGACCGGCAACACGAGAAAGAATCGCGGGAACAACGCGAAAAGCAGCCACGCGGGACACCTCATTCTGCAGACTGACTGATTTGCCACGGAAACAATCGGCGTCTTGGCTGTGGGGCCTCGGTTCAAGCCTCGCGTGACTCCAGTCGGCCACCCTCGGCCAGATTCTCCTAAGCCTCGGGGCGCGAGACCTGCGCTCTTTCACCTGCGGCTTTCTTGCGTCGTACAGGTCCCGTCCTGGCCGTTGCTGAACCCTCTATGGTGACACGTTCGGTGTTCGATGGTCTTTGCTCGCGAAGGAAAGCTTAGAGGAACTCGAGACGAGACTTGGGTTAGACAGGGGGTGTCTTTTGGGGTTTTAAAACCCTTCTGAGGTTTGAGGGAAGCAGTAGATTTGTGTGCTTGTATAACACTAGGATCGTAGCGGGTTTAAGTGGATTAAGGTTTGAATTGCAGTCTCGAATTAAGATGTTAGCCTCGAGAGGTGGGTTTAAGCGGGGTGTTGAGTCGGAGATATAAATGGACGCATTGTTCGGCTCGTTTCTGAGAAACTCGGGATTTTAACAGACTTTCGGGTTGATTTCATAGGCTAGTTTCTTTGTTACCGTTTCGAATTCAGTTTCCGAAGAAGAATCGTGCTCTGAGAAATTATTGTTTCGTCGAAATCACCTCGATATTTTGTCTCTCGACGTTCCGTCCGTTTCCACTGCATTCCGGTGGAAATTCAAAGCAAGTGCGCGCTAATAAGCGATTCAACATCGGTGCTTAAGCATACACGCGAGTTGAGCCTAAAATATCAAGATCGTGGCGGCATTATTTACACGTGTACTTAATAAGTCTCGTATAACGCTACGCAGAAAGCCATTTACACGCAACGAAATTGCGCGAAACGCTTTATCCCCGGGGGTGGAGAAAAGAACGAGGCTCGGGATGAATGGCGTGAAAATCGACGAGCTGTTAAGTCTTCGTATTTCGTAGGTTTATCGCCGAATCATGCCGCGTTCATTTAACTTGGATTCGATTTCTCTTCGTGGAAACGGGAATTTCCAATATCCTTCAATTTTCTTAAGTGAAACCTCAATGGGATAGGATCGAACGTTATTTCCAGATAGAGATTTCGGGGCGATAAGGGGAGAGAAAAAAAGCGGAGGATAGGAGGAAGACGGATAAAGGAGTGATTGAAAAGGGTGGCGGTTAGCGTGACCGCAAAAATCGAAGGAACGAAGAGATAATGAGCGGGGGCATTAGGTAATATTCGCGTCCGACATAGGTGAAAGGTGATATTGTAGTTTGCGGACTGATGGCGTCCAATTAGGCCGATGAATTCAGGGTTGGTAGGAGTCAAAGGCACGGAAAGAATAGACTATTGAACGTGACCCAAAATTTTGTTATTAACCCTCTGTAACGCCGTGTGATTTAAAACTCACGTGTTCGTGTCTTTCATATTCTTGATGTGTAATCTTATCCCTTTATATCGTCGGATAATTGTATACTCGTATTGTTAAAACGTTATTGTACCGGTGGCTCTAATTCGTTTATAACTATAATCGACTGCTATAGTTTATTTTTCCGTTACTACGTATTAATAATGCAATTACGATTACGTAGGATATTTATTATTATTCGGTTTCATATTCTTGATGTGTAATCTTATCCCTTTATATCGTCGGATAATTGTATACTCGTATTGTTAATACGTTATTGTACCGGTGGCTGTAATTCATTTATAACGATAATCGATTACTATAGTTTATTTTTTTGTTACTACGTATTAATAATGCAATTACATAGGATATCCGTTATTATTCGGTTTGATATTATCGATCAGAAATAATATACCGATATTAATTCTATTTTTATTCTTGTCGTTATTAATACGAGTATTAAATCATCGTTATTACGAATATTAATACCACCGGTACAGTTACGTAAATCGGTCAAGAATTTTATACACCCTGCGCATTAGAGAGAAAGTTGCTGTTAATTATGGAGACTCTTATTCAAATTTCAAATTTGCGGTGCTCCGCATGCAATTGTTCGGCCTCACGTAAACGCGAGCTAATTATGCGGTGATTTTTGCATTATTCAATCCCCGACTTATCACGAAAATGCAAAAACGAATCGGAAATTTATAATATTATACACATTGCAGAAATATCAATAGACCTGAACCGCACGGTGTTATTAGAAAAAAGTGTATTTCTAGGGAAATGACATTCCCATCAGCCTAGGTTAAATAAGACGATCGATATATGCATGTTCGAATAATAATTTCGCGGATACGCTGGTCAAGTGTCCTTGAAAATCGATATCGAGGGTCTTTCGCCCCTGTGGCGTGGTAGCACGCCATCGTCAAAATGCAATCTTCGTGCTGGTGTCTCGAACTAGCGTGACCTTGAACTTCGTGCCGTCGAAAAATCAGCGAGACCCCGAAAAAAGAATAATTCATGCATCTGCCAGGGAAAAAGCAGACGCGAGCGTGGTTCTTAATGTTCTTTGAGCGTTTATCGCGTCAATCGCGAGTTGCAATGGTCTGTTGCACTTGAATCGCGAACGTTATGGTGTTGACGATGTCCATGAAAACACGAATCCTCCTGGTTCTAATTTTTAATTACAAATCGACTTCGAAAACTTCCTAGTTTCTATTTCGCACTAATAGGAATTTTCAAATCGAACGATTCGACCTTGAAGGCTCGAGTTTATTGAGTTTTTACTCGAGGGCGTAGAGGTTGTTAATCTCTGATCTTGAAAAGCGAAGGTTGACAACCTGTATTTAAAAGCGCAGGGCCGATGATACATGTTCTTGAATACTGAAAGTCAATGTTCTTTAATAACGAATGTTCAGAGCCAATAATTTTGTGTATAAAATTTTGTTAGATCTCAATCGTTACAATTACCCTAATGTTATAAATATCGATTAGAAATACGTAGCATGCGCTTTATTCGACTAATTTTAGATAAAAACGACACGTTAAGCGGTATATTTGTTTAATTGCGCGATTAATTTAATATTGAAAAGGATAGGAAATTTCCTTGTATCGAAAGAAAGTGATTTAGTTTGATGTTGGAGATCGTTGCGCCACATGTTGCCTTGAGGAAGTTTTTGTAGGCCCCTTATGGTAAAAAGATCTCGCTGCACAATCGGTAACGAAGGTATGCTAGTTAAAAATATCTCACGCAGGAAACGCTTGGCGTATTAAATCTGAAAAACTAAGAATATATAAATCTCGTGTATAACAATAATTTCAAATGAAGCTTTCATACTGTAGACAGTGTTGATATATTAATTACCATATTACTATATGAATAACAAAAATATATCACGAATATCATTGTTAAATTAAATCATATTTGAATTCGAGTTTGTAATATTTTTAAATTACGAGCGTCATAATGTTTTCTAACAATATCTTCTGCACATGCGCACTCGTCGAAAACCAGGAGTGGGGGAATAGAATTTCAGCTCAGTGGGGGAAAGTTACTGTTAGTCCATATACGTCTCTTATTCGAATGTTTTCTACCGCGGTTGAGTTTATTCGCGATCCAGTAGAAATATCAATTTTCCTCGAAATAATGCCGATTACCGGTAATGCACGATAAACAATCATACATGTAATCTACGTAATCTATATTTATAAACATAACGTTCGTTTCATTACATCGCAATCATCGCTAATTATCGATAACTTCGTAGAAATTAATTTACGCAAAAAATAGTAGCTATGTCTGAAAATTTCGAATAACATAATTCTCAGATTTTAAATATAACGATTGAATACTTTCTTTTCAACGTCGCCTATTATCTATCGATAAGTTGCGAAAAAAATATTCTATAATTCACGAGTGGTCAAGGTTTGAGCGATTAGGCCGCCATCTTGTGACGTCATCTTGTTCATAACATTTGGCGGTTAACCTTTCTCGTTAAATCGCACATCGACCATCGTCACGCTTCGTCACATGTAATAAATTTCAAAGGACACGAACTTTTCAAAAGATAGGTATATATCCAGATATAATTTTTGAAATCCACCTCAAAATAAATCGATTATTAAAACTATTTCAGCTAATTAACTCATCTTCTAAAATTATCCGCCGAATAATTCTCTAACCTCTTCTAACCTCTCAAACGATTCGAGGCAAAAATATAAATCTTCCGAATGCTTGCAGTTTCGTGTCATCGAAAAATCGAGGGAAACGTGGCGGGAAAGCCGGAAAAAGTCGAAATAAGAAGCAGCATCAGGAAACGGGTGCAGGGAATGTTCAGGAGCGGACTTTTCAAAAGCTAGGTATATATCGAAATATAATTTTAGAAACCCAGCTGAAAATAAATCGATTATTAAAACTATTCCAGCCAATTACCTCATCATCTAAAATTATCCGCCGAACAGCATTTCGTTGGAATGCCAGCTCTCTAACCTCTCAAACGATTCGACGCAGAAATATAAATCTGTTTCTCGATGCTTGCAGTTCCGTATCGTGTGGAAATCGAGGGAAACGTGGCTGGAAGGCCGGAAAAAGTGGGAATAAGAAGTAGCATCAGGGAGCGGACGCAGGGAGCGGACGGCGAAGGGTTAAAAATACATATTCGATGGTCCTAATTCAATGACCGGCCGGCGTACGGCGATTTACATGAACGGCGCTCGGCGTCGGCGGAGGACAGTCGTTGCATTGAGCGACTCGCCGGCGAGCAGAGCGGAGGAACGCGCGAGTAGAGAGCGAACGGTTTAGTGTATGGGTTGGTGGCGGCTGTTTGCCGATTCGTTGACTTGCCGGCACGGTCGGTCGGCTCGGGTCGAAGGCTGCCGCTCTCTCAGTCCGTCTCGCGACCGCGTGCCAACGGGATGTCGTTTCTCCTCTTCCTTCCGTGATCCCGATTAATCGATCCTCCGTTCTTTCTCGCCGCTTCCTTTTGTCCTTCGCGATCTCACGACGCGTCAGATAAACCGGTGGCGCGTGCGCGATATGTGACGTGTGTTGGACGGATCGACACTCAGAGCAGCACCGGTAACACCAGCACTCTTGTGCCCTGTGCTTTCTTCCGTGGACCAGTGAGAACGAGAAGGAGAGGATCGTTCGGTTGGCTCGCTTGTGTGTGGCTGTTCGCGGGAAAAATCGTGGGGATTTGATGCGACGAGATGGGCAGCGAGGCGGACGCGGAGACCACGGCTACCAATGCCGTGGATTCGGATGGATCCGTTAGCTGGGAGGACTTTTTCGGTGAGTCTCTTTCATTCGATAATAATCCCGCTTTGTATTCCTCACTATAATTCTCCGTTTATACGCGTTGTATAGCCTACGTGACTCGTCTTTGTGTGCGAACGTGTCCGTGAGATCTAACCGTCGTGACGTTGTCCGCTATTTCGTACATCGCGAATACGTTTCGGTTCGGACGAAACAATAGAAATCATCGAGAGCGAAGTTTTTCTCGTTGTGCGGCTTCGATGTCGTTTCTCCGAGGTTATGGATACGCAACGGTTTTCAGGTTTCTGCGATGCAGTTCGAAGTCGGCTGCGCGCCGGTTTTTTATCGCGGACACGTGCGTGGTTATTGTTAGGTTATACGTGGACGTTGTTACGAAACAATAAACAATACGAGCGAAACGTGGGTTTCGCCGAGGGAAAGGTTAGGTTTTAATTGAATTCCATGTAACGATGGGAAGGATGGGATATGTGGTTTCGTGGCGTGGCGACAATTCGTGGACAGTAGCGAAAAGAAAGCGCCAATCATAACGCTTGTAAACGATCGTCGCGTGTTTATTGTCTTTAATGCAATCGCGCGTCTTCCTTCGAGTGGATAATTCGCCTCGTTACAGAACGAGGGTAACGCGATACGAAACATGTTTAAAAGCAGGAAAGGATAATATTTTAGTTATCGCGCTCGATGAGTTAGTTTTAAAAATGTAACGGCTAGTAATTAGAACGCGTGCTTTTATTTAGAATAATTAGACCGCGTGGCGGTAGAGAGGTTAGGCTAGAAGCTTGTATCACAATATGAAGAATTCGTTGTAAAATGATTCAGTAATTATCTTCGACGATGATATATAGGATCTTAACCCACTGAAATGTAATATCAGATATAAAAGTATTTAATGTGAAAATAATAAAGTAGCGGATGTATAGGCACTTTATACTATCTTTTCTCGGAATAGAACACGTGAGTTAGTTAATTATCTGATTTTTATACTTTGATACTAAATGTAGATATATTGTTGCACTAGAAGAAATTATTTAATCTTATCTAGTCGGGAATTTTTAATTCTTTTATTTCGGTATGAATAACAACAAGTGGATTAGAAATTAATTTCTTAAAATTTATGTTTGCGATTAAGAAATTAGTTTTACTTTTTGTATTAATTAGGAATAAAATTAGTTGCCGATTATTAAATGACAATTGCGGAAGAACAGCGAAGATAATAAATTATATTCTTGGAACTGCAAAATCAAAGATCCGAACATCACATTGATCACAATTATTGCGGACATCGATATTATCGGTATAGATAAGTATATTGACTAAGATTAGTTCGATGAATCTAACGGCGATTTTCAAGTACGTGTGCGTGTGCAACGTGACGAATTAAACAAATTTTTTTAAATAACAACGATAGCGATAGTTTCGATTTTGTGAAAAACATACATTTTTAATGAAAAATCAATAAGAAGAGATAGACTCTTGATAAGCAAATGCATCAATTCCACGAAAGACGTGTTTCCTTTAAAGATCGTTATGAAATCTGTTATTTCTGTATGCATTTCAAAATTTCGAAAGTCATATCAACATTAAACATATAATATCGCAAAGAAAACAAATTTCTTTCGTAATTTCCTTTTCACAGACAAAGCGCAAATTTGTTATTGAAATAAATTTCAAACTCATTTAGCTTTACAATTATAGCGGGGAAAAATGATTTAATTATTATTAAAATTATTCTGGGAAAATTCAAAGAAATCAACAATTCTTTCAAATTTTTATTTCATCGAGGAGATCGTAATTCTTTGAGAAAAGAATATTTTAAAGATCTTCTTATTTTCCCTACGCGTCGATTGTAAATGTACTTTGAGACGAGCTGTAGTTTCGACTTCTCTTTGCCCCTTTTTGGTTTCGTTGTTAAAATCGCGTGCGAATAGTGTACTTTATTGCGTGGATTGCACCGTGAACGGGATAAGAGAGAAACTATTGGAAAAAAGTATATCGATACCAATTAAGGATTTCCCTAAAAGAAACACAGCGATAATCAGCGTTGCTTACTTTCTACTTGTAAAAAGCGATAATAAATATTGCCCGGCTTGCTCTCTTTTCTCGTTCCCTTGATTATACGCTCATAGAGGTCTCGATATTTAAGTTTCCTCAAAAGCCGCAGTCTTAAAAAGCAAATGGAGAAAGATAAAGATTCCACCCAAACATCTGGTCTAGGAAGATGGCGCCTGCCCTACCCCTACCACTATATCTCCACACTCTTACAATCTTTCTAATTTAATTTACCATTAACCACGAAAATATTGCTTTTAAATCGATCTAACGACAGAAAAAGACCGAACATGAGAAAATTTTACACGACGGATATAAAAACAATATACAAAATTGCGAAAAATAAAATCTTACCAAACAAAATATTTTGTTCCATACAAGATACTAAATATTGGGAGATAATCCAAAGAATTATCACTGAAAATCGAAATATGACTGACTGGAAAGGAAAAGACGCGGAAGGAGATAAAAAATTCGAATTTCCCGCTTTTCCCTCGTTCCTTTGATTATACTTTCATAGAGGTCTCAGTATTTAAGTTTCCTCAAAAGCCACAGTCTTAAAAGAAAAAGAAACTAACACTAGTAAAAGAAAAATAAGAAACACTAGAAGATCTCACACAACAAATTCAAAAACAATATACAAAATTACAAAAAGTAAAATCTTACCAAACAAAATATTTTGTTACAAAAATTAAACCAAACATTAATATTCTAAGATAATCCAAAGAAATATCATTCGAAATCGAAATATGACTGATAGGAAAGGAAAAACCGCGGAAGAAGATAAAAAAATTCGAATTTCCCGCCCTTGCTAACAAAATACTAAATATTCGAAGATAATCCAAAGAAATATCATTCGAAATCGAAATATGACTGACAGGAAAGGAAAAACCGCGGAAGAAGATAAAAAAATTCGAATTTCCCGCCCTTGCTAACAAAATACTAAATATTCGAAGATGATGCGAAGAAATATCATTCGAAATCGAAATATGACTGATAGGAAAGGAAAAACCGCGGAAGAAAATAAAAAAAAATCGAATTTCCCGCCCTTGCTAACAAAATACTAAATATTCGAAGATAATGCAAAGAAATATCATTCGAAATCGAAATATGACTGATAGGAAAGGAAAAACCGCGGAGGAAGATAAAAAAATTCGAATTTCCCGCCCTTGCTTTGAAACGCCCTGTAGATGGTCCGAGGATCGCTTGTTGCTTGAGGTGGGGAGGACAGAGAGTTGCTCGTGACTCTGTGATCTATCACCGCGCGGAAATTTCTGATTTTCATTTGCATGCTTGGCCGAAGCTCGGCTGGCTGATGCGCTCGGCCGTTCGCTCGCGCGAGTTCGCGCGAGCGCATACACGATAGTCACGAGGAGGAGGCGGCTACTCGCGAGACAAGTGTGGCGAACTTAAGGATGCGACGCGATGTACAAAAAACAGCCGCTCTGCCGGATGCAGCTTAGAGAGCGTCGTCGCTTTCCTCGATTCTCTCGTGTGTCTACACGTGTGTACATGTGTGTGTACATGCGTGTCCGCCTCGCGCGTATTCCCGTCCGCGTGCACGCCCAAAAATCGAGCAACCGACTCTCTCGTTCCGTCTGGATTTTTATAGGACCAGGCTAGCCCCGGACCTGGACGAACGTCCACGGAATAAAGGAACCATTGCCCGTTTCGGATCATTAAGGCGGTTTCCGTGTAACTCCTTTTACGAGCTAATGGATCCCCGTCGAACGGGACCGATGATTTTCGTGATTTTTATGGGGCCAATTTAGAAAATTACACGCACCAAGGGTCGAAATTAATTATTTCCCACTGTTACCGCGGTTTCCATGAAATCCTTTTTTCTTTGTTTGTTCATCCTTCTTTGGGATTTTTGCCAGACCAGTTTGAACGATTACGATACACGGAATTTACAAAATTAATTGTTTTTCTCTGTTATGCCAGTTTCTATGAAATTTTTTTGTTTTATTTTACATTGTCGAATTTTTATTTAGAATATTTTGTAACTAGCATTGAATATTCTTGATTATTAAGTAGATATCAAACTTTCGCACGGTTTCTTTGATCATTACGGCGGTTTTCATGACACTGCCAACCTCCCTTTGACAGAACACATTTCTCGCTATATTCCGTGTCCCGAGTTAGCGTCTGTAATAATATTGTTACACGGGGCTGAGAAACGGCTGTGTTTCCTCGATTCGTTAACATTCCCGGCTGACGAATAACATTCCAGGATGTGACACCTGGGTCACAATACCTACGGCCCTGTGATCGTGTGGGCTTAGTAAAGCGTAGGCGTGTCATGCTTCTCCGGCTGCATTTGTAACGCCAAGTGCCTGCGCGGCGAATATACTCATAGGTGCATCTACAGGCTGATTCATTCCATTAATCCTCGGTCTTCAGGCAGATGAAGATAAGGCGAAATATTATCTCTAATGCCTATTGCGGGCTCATTTGTAACAGGGCGCCGATTCGACCAACACGCGGTTTATCGTACCTTTATCGTGTACAGGCTGATTCATATTATCTCCGAAGATAAAATTTATTGTTTCCCACGCGAAATAAACATAGAGAAACACCATACCAATTTCACCGATTTTATCTGCCTCTCTTCGCCTACAGAGATTTCAATTTTCCCGGTCAAAGATTTACTCCCATCTTAACCTTCACCTTTTGTATTAAATATATTTAATTACATTTCAATTCTGCTACCAGTAGTTCCCAACGCTTTTAATCCTTTCATTTGAAATTTACTTGGACTAAAAGATAGGGTAACTTAAAGAAATAAAAGAAGAAAGAAATTCGATTAAATGTCAATTTTATTTACACTATCGTTGTATTTGTGATAATATTGTATTGTATTTGTGATAATATTCAAGTGTTAAAGGAGCTCTTGAGGTAAAAACTAATTTCATTTTTAATTATATTTCAATTCTGTTACCAGTAGTTCCCAACGCTTTTAATCCTTTCATTTGAAATTTACTTGGACTAAAAGATAGGGTAACTTAAAGAAATAAAAGAAGAAAGAAATTCGATTAAATGTCAATTTTATTTACACTATCGTTGTATTTGTGATAATATTGTATTGTATTTGTGATAATATTCAAGTGTTAAAGGAGCTCTTGAGGTAAAAACTAATTTCATTTTTAATTATATTTCAATTCTGTTACCAGTAGTTCCCAACGCTTTTAATCCTTTCATTTGAAATTTACTTGGACTAAAAGATAGGGTAACTTAAAGAAATAAAAGAAGAAAGAAATTCGATTAAATGTCAATTTTATTTACACTATCGTTGTATTTGTGATAATATTGTATTGTATTTGTGATAATATTCAAGTGTTAAAGGAGCTCTTGAGGTAAAAACTAATTTCATTTTTAATTATATTTCAATTCTGTTACCAGTAGTTCCCAACGCTTTTAATCCTTTCATTTGAAATTTACTTGGACTAAAAGATAGGGTAACTTAAAGAAATAAAACAAGAAAAAAATTCGATTAAATGTCAATTTTATTTACACTATCGTTGTATTTGTGATAATATTGTATTGTATTTGTGATAATATTCAAGTGTTAAAGGAGCTCTTGAGGTAAAAACTAATTTCATTTTTAATTATATTTCAATTCTGTTACCAGTAGTTCCCAACGCTTTTAATCCTTTCATTTGAAATTTACTTGGACTAAAAGATAGGGTAACTTAAAGAAATAAAACAAGAAAAAAATTCGATTAAATGTCAATTTTATTTACACTATCGTTGTATTTGTGATAATATTGTATTGTATTTGTGATAATATTCAAGTGTTAAAGGAGCTCTTGAGGTAAAAACTAATTTCATTTTTAATTATATTTCAATTCTGTTACCAGTAGTTCCCAACGCTTTTAATCCTTTCATTTGAAATTTACTTGGACTAAAAGATAGGGTAACTTAAAGAAATAAAAGAAGAAAGAAATTCGATTAAATGTCAATTTTATTTACACTATCGTTGTATTTGTGATAATATTGTATTGTATTTGTGATAATATTCAAGTGTTAAAGGAGCTCTTGAGGTAAAAACTAATTTCATTTTTAATTATATTTCAATTCTGTTACCAGTGAGTCCCCAACGTTTTTAATCGTTTCGTTTGATATTTACTTAGACTAAAAAATAGGGTAATTTAAATAAATAAAGGAAGAAAGAAATTGGATTAAATGTCAACTTTATTTACACTATTTTATTCAACTGACAAAGGAGCTCCTGAGATAAAAACTAATCGCACTCTTAAGTATATTTCAATTCTGTTACCAGTAAGTCCCCAACGCTTTTAATCGTTTCGTTTGATACTTACTTAGATTAAAAAATAGGGTAATTTAAATAAATAAGGGAAGACACGAATTCGATTAAATGTCAACTTTATTTACACTATTTTATTGAAGTGACAAAGGAGCTCCTGAGATAAAAACTAATTGCACTTTTAATTATATTTTAATTCTGTTACCAGTAGTTCCCAACGCTTTTAATCCTTTAATTCGAAATTTACTTGGATTAAAACATAGAGTAATTTAAATAAATAAAGGAAGAAAGAAATTCGATTAAATGTCAACCTTATTTACACTATCGTTGTATTTGAAATATTCAAGTAACAAAGAAATTCCTGGGGCAAAAACTAATGGTTTTACTCGACATAGGATTGCAAAGGGTTAACCGAGTACCTTTTGAATCTAATCATCCGGAACTATCTCTAAACCCCGATACTCCTCTCTTTACCAATCCACGAAGTGACGAACATACGGCATCGATTCCCCTGGTTCAATAACGTCGATAAAACGACGGTGAAAAATCGAGCCTAATCCCTGCGTTTCCGTGTACGGCCTCGCTCGTAAAATGACTCACCTGTATGCAAGCGCAGCTTCGAAATTGTGCTTTTATTGCGGCTTGCTTAGAAAAGGGCTGGTTTTATGGGACCTGTCGCGTGTTCGGGTGTACAGGTGTGCCTGTATTTTCGTCACGGTTTGCATAGGACCGTTCTGCCGGACAAATTCTTGCTTTCGAACATAGAGATCTCGCGTGGATCGAGCTGACACGGAAGAGGCAACCTGTATCACGCGAGGCGACTGGGAACAAGTGGGCGACACAGAGCGGAGGCCGATGGTATTTGTGTGGCAATAAGGTTATGGTGGAAGAAAGCATAGTTGCTGAGGGGATAAGTCTCCTTTCTTCTTCTTGTTCTTCTTCTTCTTTTTTCCTGCGAGTATTCAGGCGAAATTAATTTCCTGACGGGATTTCAGAGTGGGAAGTCGGCTAATTTGATAATCGAGTAAAAATAGGTAATTAACCCTTCGGGAACGCATGTCACGATACATTTCTTTATTTTTTATTTTTTAGAGCGAAGGATGCTTGAAATATAGCGAAAAATAATTTTGGCATTGACATTGATGTTAGACGTATTCTTTAATTTAGAAAAGTTCCCTCGATTTCTTGTTTTTTATTGTTTAGTTTATACTGGATGTTTCGTTAATTTTATTTTTCGTCCGCAAAAAGTTAAATTTTCTTTTTTTCTATCGATTTCGAGTCTCGCGTGCTTTTGGTGCGATATTTTTTAGCAACTAATTCGATAATCGAGAAAAAATAAGTAATTAACCCATCGGGAACGCATGTTACGATACATTTCTTTATTTTTTATTTTTTAGAGCGAAGGA
>NIJG01000876.1:2840-44322 GCA_002201625.1 Euglossa dilemma | reverse complement strand
CCAGGTAATCCGGGAGTAAATGCGCTGTAGAGTCTTGGCAGCAGATACCTCATTTCGCGGATTGGATATTAAAATATAACGTCACCCCGTTTTAGAACGGTACCAATTACAATATAGTCAAACGTGTCGTTTTCCGAGGTCCGAATCCTCCGAAAATCTAACCCACTGTACCGAGAGTATAAATTCGTGTTCATAGAATCATATTAGTATACATTATATTTATTTCATCTTATTTTCATATATGAACAAGATGATCGATGGCAAATCAGTTCGTGACCGTTACGACATTCTATATTCTAACAGCTATGTTAATAGCATCACATATCCCGTGTTTCCGAAAGTCACAACAGGTAATCCTAGAGTAAATCTGCTTAATAGTATTGCCAATAAACACCTTAATTCACGGTTAGAATATTAAAGTAGACAGTCAATACGATGGAGAGCATAACCAATTTTTAAAAAGTTGCACTATTTACCGAATACCTTACCTTCATAGAACCTAACCCGCTGTATCGAGTACCATACTGAGTGCCAGTGAAACCAATCAGTAGATTTTTAGCAGATGAACAGCTTTGTTTCATGTATGAATAGCAAAGTCGATAATCAAACCGTCAGAGAACATTACCAATTGGTAAAAATTCATTCATCTTAACCTATACCTTCTATTCCGAGATAGTAAGCCGCTGAAGGGATTGTCTTGTTTCGGTTCACAGGGACGAATTAGTTGATATTATAGGGGAGGCATACCTTATTTTGATATATGAATTAGAAGATCGAGTGTCAAACGCTTCGGGAACGTTACCACATTCATTGAGAAACGGACGGCTAAGTCAATAGCTTCACCTGTTCCAAGATTCCAAGAGTCAAGCCATGCATTCCTGGAGTAAATCCGCTGTACAGTATTGTCAAAAGACACCTTATTTCACTGCATATTAGAGACAGGCATCTGAACTACATGGATGAATTGCATGATCGGTGGTCAAACCTTTCGGTACCGTTACCACATTCCTAACCAGTGTACGGCCAAGACAATACTTTCACCTATCCCGTCATTCCGTGAGTCAAACCAGGTATTCTGGGAGTAGACCCCATGTACAGCATTGGCATTATACACCCTATTTTAGTATAGGGTATTAAAGTACATATTCGATCCGTTGTGGAACGTTACCTATTCCATTCCGAGAACACAACCCGCTGTAGCAATTCCCTTGCTTTGATTTCGTAGGAACAAATGAGTAGATACTTTAGCTGGCGGACACCTAATTTTCATGTATGAATTAGAAGATCGAGGACGAAACAGTGCGAGAACAAAACCACCATGTTTTAGAGTCGAGCGGCTAAGTCAATAGCTTCACCTATCCTGCGATTCCGAGAGTGAAGCCTGATATTCCAGGAGTATGTGCGCTGAACAGTATTGGTATCAGACATCTCAATTCTCGATATGAATATTACAGTAGCATGTCAATCCGTCGGAGATAATTACCAATAGATATGGATTCATTCAATTTGCCGAATACGTTACCTTCCGAAAACATATCCCTCTGCAGCGAGTGTCATGTTTAGTGCTTTCGGAAACAAATTAGAAGACATTTCAGAAGACGGACACCATAATTTCATGTATGCATGAGAAGATCTAGTATCAAACCGTCCGATAACGTTGTCACCTTCTTTGAGCGACGATCGGCGAGGTCAATTGCTTCACCCATCCTGTAAAAACAGATATTCCGGAAGTAAATGCCCTGACGATTATTGGCATTTTACATCTTAATTCACGGTTCGAATACTCAAGTAGGGCGCAAAACCATTTGAGAACGTTACCCATTGGTATTATGTCAAATGTTTTACCGGAGGCGTTAACTTTCGCGAACCTCGCCGACATCATCTGGAGTTTAACTTCGTCTTCGGAACAAGAAGTAAGTCTTAAATTCAGCGACGGGCACGTAAACTTCATTTATGAATTAGATGATCGTGGATCAATCCACTCGAGTACGTTGCCACCTTATATGAGAGACGAACAGCCACGACAATATCTTCACATACTCTGTGATTCCGAGGTGCAAATCAGGTATTCCTGGAGTAAGTCCGCTGATTATCAGTGGCAATGAGCGCCTTATTTCACAGTTTCAACATTATAGTACAGCGTCAGAACGCTTGAGTGATTTACCAAATGGGATAAAGTGAAACTTTTTATCGATGGCGTTAGCTTCCGCGAATCTCACCGACTACATCGAGAGTATAACTTCGTGTCCTTTGATAGAATTTAATCTTCATTTCGGAGATGGGCACCTCAACTTCATGTATGAATCAAAAGTTTCACTCCTATACCGCTCGAGAACGTTGCCATCTTCTGTGAGAGTCGAACGGTTAATTCGATAGCTTCACATATCCTGCGATTTCGAGAACCAAACTAGCAATACCGGGAGTGAATCCGTCATATAGTGTTGGTCTCAGACACCCTGTATCACGCTATTGATATTAACGTACATAGTCAAACCGATGCAGACCATTACCTGTTGGTATATAGCCAAACATTTTACCGATGGCCATACTTCTCTAGAAGCTATACAGCTGTATAGTAGGTGTGGGTTCGTGTTCAGGGAAGCAAGTTAGTATGAATTTTAGTGACAGGCACCATAATTTCATGTCCTATTTAGAAGATCGAGGGCCACACCTTTCGAGAACATTACCAATTTCTTTGAGAGTCGAACGGCTAAGTCCATAGCTTGACCTATTCCAATAATCTAAGAATCGAACCATGTATTCCTGATGTAGATGCTACTAATTTGCTTCCTTGAACACAGAGCAAGACACTTGCTGCAGCGGGTTGGGCTCCTCGGAACGTATGGCCTTCGGTAAAAATGTTGTCGCCATACGAATAGGCAAACTTCTACAAAGATTTGACATGCGACATTAATATTCAAACCGAGAATTAATATGTCTATTGCAAATACTTTTTCAGCGGATTTAATTCCGGAGTGCCTGGTTTTAATCTCGGAACCACAGGATATGTGAAGCTATTGACTTAACTGTTCGAATCTCAATCACGTTGGCAACGTTCTCGAACGGATTGTCCCTTGATTTTGTAATTCATACATGACACTACGGTGCCCATCACTAAAATGTATGCAAATGTGTTTCTCTCAGCACAATGTTATTCTCTCGTTTCTGCGGGTTAGCTTCTCGAAAGGGATGGCTTTCGGTAGAAAGTTTGACTTTATAACAATAGGTAACGTTCTGCAACAGTATGACGGTCTGCTTTAATATTCATACAGTGAAATAAGGTGTCTATTGCCAGTACTGTACCGTGTATTTAATTCCGTGGTACTTGGTTTGACTGTCAGAATCACAGGATAGGCGAACACATTGACTTAGCCGTTCGACTCGCAAAGATGGTGGTAACCATATCTAACAGATTGACACTCGATCTTATAATTCATACATGAAGTTAACGTGCCCATCACTGAAATGAATACTAATATCTTTCTCTGAACACGAATTTATGCTCTCGCGAAGCGGGTGAAGTTCGCGGAAGGAAAGGCCTTCTGTAAAACATTTGACTTGATTCCAATTGGTTACGCTATCGAACGGTTTGACGACCTACTTTAATATCAAACCGCCATTTAAGCTGTGTATTGCCAATACTGTCAGCGTATTTACTCCCCGAATACCTGGATTAACTTTAGGAATCACAGGATAGCAGAAGCTATTGTCTTAAGCGATCGACTCTCAGCGAACGTGATAAAGTTCTGCAACGGTTTGACCCTCGATCTTCTAATTCGTACATGAAGTTATGGTGCCCGTCATTGACAAGTATAATAATTTATTTCTCTGAGCCCTGTGTTATACTCTCCATGCCGCGGGTGTGGTCCTCGGAAGGTAGGGCCTTCTGTAAAATGTTCGACTCTATCCGAACAGGTAACGATTTACAACTGTTTGACCCTTTACGTTAGTATTGATACTGTGAGTTAAGTGTATTGCTAATACTGGTTAGCGGATTCACTCTCGGTATCCCTCGTTTGACTCTCGATAGCACAGGACAGGTGAAGCTATAGTCTTGGCTGTTCGGCTCTCATAGAAGGTGGTAGCGTTCTCGAGAGATTTGAAGCTTGACCTTCTAAGCCATACATGAAGTAAAGGTGCCCGTCACGGAAATGTATACTAATCTGCCTCCCTGTACACGAAGTAATACACTCGATGTAGCGGGTTAGCTGCTTGGAAGGCGAGGACTCCAGACGATGGCTTTACTCTGCAGAAAAGGGTAACGTTCTACAACGGTTTTACTCTGTACTATAATACATATACCGTGAAACATCATGTGTAATGCCAATACTGATCAGCTGTTTTATTCAAGGAATATCTGGCATGACTTTCGGAACCACAGGAGTGGCGAAGCTATTGATTTAGTCGTTCGTTTCCCAAAGGAGAGGTTTGACCCTCGATCATCTAATTCGTACATGAAATTATGAAGCCCGTCACTATCGTGTATACAAATTTGTTTCACTGAGCACGAAATTATACTCTCGATACAGCGCGCTGTGCATGCGGACTCTAAGGTCATCAAGAAGACGTTCGACTGTATACCTACTGGAAACGCTCTAAAACGGTTTGTCGCTCTACTGTAATATTAAAACCGTGCATTAAGGCGTCTAACGCCAATGCCATTCAGCGGATTTACTCCCGGAATACCTGATTTGACCTACGGTACCACAGGGTGGGTGCAGCTGTCGACTTAGTTGTACAAATCTCGAGGACGGTTGTAACGTTCGCTGGCGGTTTCACCATGATCTTCCTAATGATTCATGAAATTACGGTGCCCGTGATAAATATGTATGTCAATCATCTCCTCTGGAAACAATGTTATACTCTCATTGCAGCGGGTCTGGTTTCCGGCAGGTAATGGCCTTCGGTAAAACGATCGACTTTATACCAATCGGTACCGTTCTTGAGCTGTTTGACGCTTTACATTAACATTCATACCGTGAATTGAGGTGTCTATTGCCGAAACCTTTCAGCGGATTTACTCCTGGGGACACCTGGTTGACTATCGGAATCTCAGTGTTTGTAAAGCAATTTACTTAGGCGCTCGTATATTAAAGGAAGTGGTTATGTTATCGGAAGGCGTGACACTCGATCTTTATATTCGGGCATGATGTTAATATTCACGCCATTGAAGCAAATAGTAATTACTTTCGTTGAACACGTAGTTATATTCTCGATGAAGCGGGCGAATTTCGCGAAAGTTATCGCGCTCCGTAAAACGTTTGACTGAATACCAATTCGTACCGTTCACAAACGGTGTGTCGCTCAGTTTCAATACTGACACCGTGGAGTATGGTGCCTATTGACAAGGCTGTTCAGCGGATTTACTCCCGGAACACCTGATTTTAATCTCAAAATCACAAGAGTGGTGAAGCTATTGACTTAGCCGTTCGAAACTCACATATCGTGGTAATGGTCTCGAACGGTCTGACACCCGATCTTCTGATTCACACATGAAATTAGTGCGCTGGTCACTAAAGTGCATGCTAATTCGCCCTCTGAACACGATGTTATACCTTCGATGAAGCGGGTGAGGTTCGCCGAAAGTAATGTCTTCGGTAAAACGATATACCTCATAGGAATTATTACGTCCTCAATCAGTTTGACGCTCTATTTCAATATCCAAAACATGAAATCAGGTGTATACTGCCAATACTGTACAGCTGATTTAGTCCCGGTATAGCTGGTTAGACACCAAGAACCGCAGGATGCATGAACCTGTTGACGTAACCGTTCGATTCTGAAAGAAGGCGGAAACGTGCTAATTTCTTTCTCTGGACACCAAGTTATACTCTCGACGAATCGGGTGAAGTTCGCGGAAGGTGAGGTCTTCAGTAAAACGTTTGACTTTATAGCAAATTGTAACGTTCTCAAACGGCCTGACGTTCTATATTAACATTCAGACCGTGATATGACGTGGACAACGCCAATACTCTTCAGCGGATGTACTCCTGATATTCCTAGTGTGACTCATGGAACCACAGGATAGGTGAAGTTATTGTGATATATGTGCGATTTCACAAAGAAGTTGGTAACTTTCTAGAATGGTTTGACAATCGATCATCTAACTTATATATAAAAATAAGATGTGCTTCTGCTATAATGTCTACTTACGTGTATCCGTGAGCACTAAGCATGACACTCGCCACAGCAGTTTTGGTTCTAGGAAGGTTGGGTTTCCGGTAAATGTTTTGACTTTATGCACCATTTGGTCATGTTCTCCAACGGTCTGACTCACGACATTGATATTCAAGCCGTGACTTAAGGTGTCTAATGTCAATACAGTGCAGCGGATTTACTCCAGGAATGCGGGGTTTGACACCCGGAATTACAGAATAGGGGTAGCTATTGCCATCGCCGTTCGAATCTCAATGACGGTGGTAACGTTCTCGAACTGTGACACTCGACCATCTAATTCATACATGAAGTAAGGTGCCCGTCACTGAGATCAATATTAATTTGCTTCCGATAAGTATAGATAAGTAGATAAGTACTTCCTTAAAACGTTTTTGTTTATAGCAATTGGTAGCGTTCTACGCATTTTCGTTCTCCTAATACACATATCGAAACAAGGTATGTCTCTGCTATAATGTCTACTAGTTTTGTTTTCGTGAACAGTAGGCAAGACACACGCAACAGCGGGTTAGGTTCTAGGAATGTTACGCATTCGGTAAAAAGAATGACCCTATATAAATAGGCATTTTTCGCAGACGGATTGACCTTCTACTTTAATATTCACGCCGTGAATTAAGGTGAGTATTGGCAATACTGAACAGCGGATTGACTGACGGAGTACCAGAGTTCACTACCGGAATAGGTGCACATAAGATAGGTGCGGCTACTGTCATGCCCGTTCGATTTAAAGGAATGTAATAACGATTTCGAAAGGTCTGACACTCGATCGTGTAATTCATACATGGAGTCAAACCGCCGGTCAACATTGTCAATTAAAATAAAGTTATTCTTTTTAACCAATGCATTACCTTCCGAGAACCTATCGCGCTGCAGCAAGTGTAAAACTTAGTGTTCAGAGAAGCATGTTAGTATACGTTTTATGACGGGAACCTTATTCAAATTTTTGAGTTAGTGGTCAGATGGACAATCCGTTCGAGATCGTTACCACCTTCTTTGACAATCGAACGGCTAAGTGAATAGCGTCACCTATACATTGATACCGAGAGTGAATCCAGGTATACTGCGTGTAAATACGCGTAACAGTTTCGGCCGTAGACACCTTAATTGCCGGATTGAATATTAAAGTTGGGCGTGAAACCGCTTGAGATCGTTGTCAGTTGGTATACAGATGATCGTTTTACCGAAAACCACATCATCCGAGAAATTAACCCGCAGTATCGAGAGTATAACTTCGTGTACAGAGGACCAAAATATTGTTAAGCTTAGTGATAGGCACCATAATTACATGTATTATATAGAAGAACGAGTGTCAATGCGTTAGAGAACGATACCACCTTCTTTGGTAGTCGATCGGCAAAGTCAATAGCCTCACCTATACTGTGATTCCAAAATACAAACCATATATTCGGGGCGTAAATCCTGTGAATAATATTGGTATTAGACACATTATTTCTGGGCTGGAACATTATAGTAGAGCGCTAAACCATTTCAGGACGATACTAATTACTATTGAGTCAAACGTTCTACCGAACGTCCTACCTGTCCTGAATCCAATCCGCTGTGTCACGAGTATAACATCGTGTTCAGTGGAACAAAATACTCTAAATTTTAGAGGCGGGCACCGTAATTTCATGAATGAATTCGAAGATCGGTGGTCAAACAGTGCGAGAACGTTACCACCATCTTTGGGAACCAAACGACTGTGCCAATAGCTTCTCATACCTTATGATTCCGAGAGTCAAATCTGGTATTCCGAGGGTATACCTGCAGTTCAGTATGGGCATCAGCGACAATATTTCACGGCATAAATATTAAATTATACAGTCTATCCGTTGTCGAATGTTACCTACTTCTGTATAGCGAAACTTCGAACCGAAGGACTTACCCTCCAATATGTTATCCCGCTGTATAGAGAGTACAACTTCGTGTTCGGAGAAGCAAATTCGTATGCATTTTAGAGTTGGGCATCTTAATTTCATGCACCAATTATGATGTTCGAGTGTCATACAGTTCGAGAACGTTACCACCGTTTTTATGGATCGATCGGCTGTGACAATAGGTACTCCTGTCATGTGCATCCGACTGTCAAACTAGGTACACCGGGAGTAAATCCGCTGAACAGTATTTGCAATAAACACCTTAATTCACGGTGTGAATATTAAAGTGTAGCGGCAAACCGTTTGAGATCGTTACCAATTGGTATAACGTCATACGCTTCTTTGCATATCATACCTTCCGAGAACATTATCCGCAGTATCGAGGCTATATCTACGTGCTCTGCGCTACAAATTGGATGGTATTTTAGCGACGGTCACCATAATGTCATTTATGAATTAGAAGACGTAGGGTCACAACTTTCGATAACGTTACGACCATCTGTGGGAGACGAACGGCTCAGTCAATAGCGTCACCTATTCTTTGATTCCGAGAGTCTAACCAGGTAATACCGGAGTAAATGCGCAGAAAAGTATTGGTAACAGACACCGTCACGGCTTGAATATTAAAATAGAGCGCAAAGCCCTTTGAGAACGTTAGCAATTGCGATTAAGTCAAACGCTTTACCGAAGACCATATCCTCCGAAGAAACTAACCCGCTGTATCGAAAGTATAACTTCGTGTTCAGAGAAAGGTGTTAATATTCATTTGTGTGACGGGCACAATTTCTTCATGTATGAATTAGAAGACCGATGGTGAAACCGTTCGAGAACGTTACCACTTTCCGTGAGACACAAACGGCTAAGTCAATAGCTTCACATATCTGTGATTCCGAAAGCTAAACCAGATATTCCGAGAGTTAATGCACGGTACGGTATTGGCAAAGGACACCTCAATTCTCGGTTTACATACTAAAGAAGGCCGTGAAGCCATTGTAGAACATTTCCTATACTTGTAGGTTTAAACTTCTCACAGAATGCCTTACTCTCCGAAAAATTGACCAGCTGTACCGAGAGTATAACACCCTCTGCAGTGGTAAGAACTAGTATACATTCTATTGCCGTGTTACTTCATTTCGTGCAGGACTGAGAAGATCGAGTGTCAAACCGTTCGAGAACGTTACCATCTTCTATGAGAGACGAAGGTCTAAGTAAATAGCTTCACATATCCTGTGATTTCGAAAGTCAAACCAGATATTCCGGGAGTAAATCCGCTGGACAGTATTAGCAATCGGCACCTTAATTCACGATTTGAATATTAAAGTAGAAGGTAAATACGCCGGAGATCATTACCAAATGGTATATAGTCAAGATTTTATCGGATACCATGCACACCATGAACATTCGCCGCTGCAGCAGGTGTCATGCTCAACGCTTACGGAAACAAATTAGTAGACGTTATACCAGAAGCAAACCTTATTTTTATGTACGAAAAGAATAATCGAGAGTCACGGCCAACGAAAACGATCCTACCATCTTTGAGAGACGAACAGCTGAGACAACAGCTTCACCCATCTTGTCATTCCGATAATCAAACTAGGTATTCCATGGGTCAATCCGCTGTACACTATTGGCAATGGACACCGCAATTCAAGGTATGATTATTTCAGTATGGCGTCAAACAGTTTGACAGCGTTAACAATTGGTATACAGTCAAACGTTTCACCGAAGCCCTTACCCTCCGAAAAATTAACCCGCAGTATCGAGAGAACAACTTCGTGATCAGAGAAAGAAATTAGAATTCATTTCAGAGACCGGCACCATATCTTCACGTATGAATTGGAAGATCTATGGTGAAACTGCTCGAGAGCTTTACCACCCACTTGGGCGTCGAACGGATAAGTCAATAGCTTCACCTATCCAGTGATTCCAAGAGCCGAACCTGGAATTTCAGGATTAAGTCCGCTGAAGAGTATTGGTAATGACCCTTATTCACCGTATGAATATTAAAGTAGGGTGTCAAGCCGTCTGAGAACGATACCGATTTGTACAAAGTCAAACGTTTACCGGAGGCGTTTACTTCTGCGAATCTGAACGGCTCCATCGAGGCTATAATTTCGGGTCCTGAGAAGGAAATTATTATTAATTTCGGTGACGTGCACATTAACTTCATGTATGTACAAGAAGATCGTGCGTCAAACAGCTCGGGAACGTTGCTACCTTCTGATTGACACCTACCGCTACGCCAATGGCTTCACCTATCCTGTGGTTGGTAGAGTCAAACCAGGTATTCCTGAACTAAGGCTGCTGAACAGTATTGGCAATAGACATCTTAATTCACGGTTTGAATATTAATATAGAGCGTCCAACCGTTTAATATCGTTACCAACTAGCGTAAAGTCAAACGTTTTACCGATGGCCTCACCTTCCGCGAACTTCACCCGCTGCATCGAGAGTATTACATCGTGACCAGAGAGGCACACTGGTATACATAATATAGACGGGCACCATTGTTCCGTGCATGAATTCGAAGCTCTCAGATCAAACCGTTGAGACCTTTGCCACGTTCGCTGAGAGTGGAACGGCTAAGACAATAGCATCTGCTACCCTGTGATTCCGAAAGCAAAACCAGGTATACCGGGAGCACATCCGCTGATAAATATTGGCAATAGACAGCTTACTTCACGGTGTAAATATGAAGGTAGAGCGTCCAACGGTTATCGCGCTTTATCTTTTAATTTAGAGTCAAACTTTTTACCGAGGGCCATACCTTCCGAGAAGCCCTAATCGCTGCAGCAAGTGACTTTCTCAGTGTTCAAGGTAGCAAATTAGTAACATTTACTCCGGGAATACATGGTTTGACTTTTAGAATATTTGAATACGTCAAGCTTTGGACTTAGCCGTTCGTCTCTAAAAGAAAGTGGTAACGTCCTCGAACGGTCTGACCCTCGATCTAATAAGTAATACATGAAATTATGGTGCCTGTCACTAAAATTCATACAAACTTGCTTCTCTGAACACGAGGCCACACCCTCTGTAGAGCTGGTTAGCTTCTAGGAAGGTAAGGCCTTCGGTAAAATGTTTGACTCTATACGAATAGGTAAAGCTCCACAACGGTTTAACTATCTGCTTTAAGATTCAAACCATGAACTAAGGAGTCGATTGCCAATACTGCTCATTGGTCTTACTCCCTGAATGTCTGGTTTGACTCAAGGAATCACAGGATAGGTGATGCCATTGACTTCGCCAATCGATTCTCAAAGAAGGTGAGAACGTTGTCGAACGGTTTGGCTCTGGATTTTTCTATGCGAACGTGAATATAGGGCTTCCGTCTGATAAAACATCTTCTAATCTTTATCCGCGATCACTATGCAACACATTTCTTGCAACGGGTTAGGTTCTCGGAAGGTTAGGTAATTGGTAAGACGGCAGACCAAATTGAAATTCCTAATGTTCTCCAACAGATAATCTATGTACTTTAACATTCATACCGCGAGAAATGGTGCCTATTGCCAAAACTGTTCATGGGATTGTCACTCGTCATACCTGGTTTGCCTAACGGAATAGCAGGATAGGTTAAGCGATGCACATAACCGCTCGACTCTCAAAGAAGGTGCGATCGATCTCGAACGGTTTGATTGTCGATTTTTCTATTCATACATGTCAATAAGGCGTCCTTCTGCTAAAATGTATACTAATTTGTTTCGCTGAACACAACGTTATACACACGATACAGCGGGCTATGATCTCAGAAGGTATTGTTTCCGAGAAAGAGTATTACGTTATGCCAACTGCTAACGATATCAAACGGTTTGACCCTCTACCTTAATTCTCAAACTGTGAATTAATTTTATTTCAGCGGAATTAATCTCGGAATACCAGGTTTTATTCTTGGTATCACAGTACAGGTGAAGCTATTGGCTCAGCGGTGCTACGGTCAGAAATGGTGGTAACGTTATCCAGTTATTTGAATCTCGATCTTCTTACTCACACATGAAATTAAGGAGCCCGCCACTAATATTTATAGTAATACTTTCCACTAAACACGATGTTATAATCTGGATAAAGCGGGTTAGGTTCACCGCAGGTAAGGCTTTTAGTAAAATGTTTGACTCGATACAAATTGGTAACGTTCTCAAATTGGGTGGCGCTCAGCTTTAATAGTCAAACCATGACATAAGGTGTCCGGTGTCGATACGTTTCAGGGGATTTTTTACCGGTACACGTACTTTGACTTCCGGAATCTCAGGATAGGTGAAGCTATTCACTTGGCCGTTCGTCTCTCAGAGAAGGTGGTGACGTTCTCAAACGATTTGACCGTCGATGTTCTAATTCATTCACGAAAGTATGGCGCTCGTCACTGAAATGTATACCAATTTCTTTCTCTGAACACGAACTTATTCTTTCGACGAAGCCCATGAGGTTCGCGGAAGGTAAGGGTTTCGGTAAAATGTTTGACTTCATACCAATTGGTAACGCTCTCAAATGGCTAGCCGCTATACGTTAATATTCAAACCGTGAAATACGGAATATAATGCCTAAACTAAACAGCGGATTTACTCAAGAAATACCAGGCTTGACTCTCAGAACCAGAGTATAGGTGAAGCTATTGACATAGCCCTAGAAGGTGGTAACGTTCTCGAACGGTTTGACCCTCGATCTTCCTACAGATACACGAAACTATTGTGCCCATCTTCTAAAATGTCTAATAATTTGTTTCCGTGTGTGCTAAGCAAGACAAACGCTACAGCGGGTTCGGTTCCAGGAATGTAAGGTATTCCATAATAAGAATGACTTAATACGAGTTGGTAATGTCCTCCGACACATTGACTCTCAACTTTAATATTCATACTTTGAATTAAGGTGTCTATTGCCAATACTGCTCACCTAATTCACTCCAGGAATAGCTCAACTGACTCTCGGAATCATAGGGTAGGTGAAGCTATTTACTCAACCTTTCGGTTCTAACCGAGTGTGGTATCTATCCCGAAAGGTTTGATGCTCGATCTTCTAATTCATACACAATATTAAGATGCCGCCACAGTAATGTATACTAATATGTTTTTCTATACACGAAGCTCTACTTTCGATACAGGCGGTTATTTTTTCGCCGGTTAAGGCCTTCAGTAAGACGTTGGACTTTATAACAACTGGTATCGGTCTCGAACGGTTTGACGCCTCATTTTAAGATTCAAACCTTGAATTAAGGTGCCTGTTACCAATACCTTTCAGTGGATTTATCCTCGGAATACCTGGATTCGTCTGACGGACCCACCGGATAGGTGTAGCTACTGAATTAGCTGTGCGATTGTCAAAGAGGTGATAAGCGTTCTCGAGCGGTCTGTGGTACTATCTTCTTATTCATACACGTAATTAGGGATCCGGGCACTAAAATTTATACTACCTTGATTCTCTTAACTCGAAGATATAGTCTCGATACAGCGAGTTTCATTCTCTGCGCGTAAGGTCTACGGTAGGGTGTTTGACTTTATACGAATTTGTATCGATCCCAATCCGATTGACGCTCCACTGTAATATTAATACCCTGAATGAAGGTGTCCATTGTTAATACTGCACTGAGGATTGATATCCGGAATACCTGGTCTGGCCCTCGGAAACTCGTGACAGTTGTACCTACTTACTATACCGCTCGACAATCAAAGAGGGTGATAACGTTCTCGAACCGATTTGCACTCGATCTTCCAATTCATACAAGAAATTAAGGTTCCCGTTGTTTAAAATGTATACTAATTTCTTTCTCTGAACTCGAAGTTATACTCTCGATATGGCGGGACAGCTTCACTGGCGGTAATGTTTTCGGTAAAGGGAATATTGTATACGATATGGTTATGTTCTTCTATGGTTTGAGTAACTACATTAATAATCATGCCGTGAATTATTTTGTCAACTGCCAATACTCTCCAGCGGATCTCCTCCCGTATTATATAATTTGACTCTCAGAATCACAGGATAGGCGATTGTCATTGACTTAGCTGTTCGTATCTCACAGAATGTGGTAACATTCTCGAGCGGTTTGACCATCGATCTTATGATTCATACCTGAAGTTAAGGTTCCCTTCTTTGAAATGGAGACTAACTTCATTCTCCGAACATGAAGTTATACTGTCGATACAGCCGAATAGATTTTCGGTCGATAAGGTCTTCGGTGAGACTTTTGACTGTATAGCAATTGCTGACGATCTACACCGGATTAATGGGCTTCTTTAATATTCAAACCGTGAATTAAAGTGTCTACAGCCAATATTGTTCAGTGGATTTACCCCAGGATAACCTGATTTCACTCTCAGAATCACAAGATAGGTGGAGCTATTGACTTAGCCGTTCGACTCTCACAGAAGGTGGTAACGTTCACGAACGCTTTGGCCGTTCATATTGATATTTACCAACAAACATGTGTTGCTCGTCCGTTAAAATATCTACTAAGTTATTTCCGTGTACATTAAACAGGACACTCGCTTCAGCGTGTTAGGTTTTCGGAAGGTATGGTATTCGGTAAAATGTATGAGTTTATACGTATTGATAGTGTTCTCCTCCGGTTTGGCTCCCTACATTAATATTCATATCTTCAATTAAGTTGTCAGTTCCCAATAGTGTACAGCGGAATGAGTCCGGGAATTCCTGGTTTGAATGTCGGAATATCAGCATAGGAGAAGCTATTGACTTAGACGCTCGACCCTCAAAGGTGACGAGATTGTTCTCGAAAAGTTTGACCATCGATATTCTAATACATACATGAATTTACGGTGCCGTCACTAAAACGTGTACTGACGTGTTTCTCTAGGCACGAAGTTATATTCACGATACGGCGGGTTCGCTTCTCGGACGGTAAGGTTTCCTGTAATACGTTTGACATTATAGCCACTGGCAACGATCTGAAACTGGGTGACACACTATTTTAATATACAAACCGAGAGTTAAGGAGTCAAATTCCAATACTGTTCAGAGGATTTACTCCTGGACATGCAGGCTTGACACTCGGAATCACAATTATAGGTGATGCTATTGCCGCAGCCTTTCGACTCTCCAAGGAAGTGGAAATGATCTCGAACGGTATGACACTCAATCTTCTAATTCATATATCAAAATAAGGTATGCCTCTGCCATAATGTCTACTAATATGTTTCCGTGAGCACTAAGCACGACACTCGCTAATGCGCGTTATGTTCTAGGAAGGTAACTTATTCGGTAAAAAGAATGACACTATACCACTTGGCAATGTTCTCCGACGGATTGACCTTCTACTTTAATGTTCATAACGCGAATTGAGATGTCAATTGCCATTGATTGTCTGCAGATGTCCTCCTGGACTACCTGATTTGACTCTCAGAATCATAGGATATGTGAAGCTATTGACTTTGCCGTTCAACTATTAAAGAAGGTGGTCACGTTCTGGATCAGTCCGTCTTCCGATCTTCTTATTCATACATGAAATTAACGTGCCCGTCTTTAAAATGTCTCCTCAGTTGCTTCTCGGAACACGAAGTAGTACCCTCGATATGGCGGGTTAGCTTCTCGGAAGGTAAGGCCCACGATAAAGAGTCACACCCTATAGGAATAGGCAAAGTTCTAAGACGGTTTAGCGCCCGACATCAATATTTGAACACTGAATGATAGTTTCTACTGTCCATACCGTTCAGGGGATTTTCTCCCGGATTACGTGATATGACTCCCAGAATCACAGGATATGTGAAGCTATTGAACTAACTCTCCTACTCTCAAAGAAGTTGGTAACCTTCTCGAAAGCTTTGACCGATATTTGATCGATATCTTAATTCATAAATGAAGTTGAGGAGCCCAAAACTGAAATGGAGTCTAGCTTCTTTCTTTGTTCACAATGTTATACTCTTGATACGGCGGCTTAGCTTCTCCAAAGGTAAGGTTATCAGTAAAGTGTTTGACACTATACCAATAGGTAACGTTCTATACGGGATATACTCTGCACCATACTATTCAAACCGTGAATTACGGTGTCCATTGCCAATAGTGTACAGTTTATTGACTCTCGAAATGCCTGGTTTGGCTCTACGAATCACAGGGTATGTGAAGTTATGGACGTAGCTGTTCGTCTGTCATAGATGGTAGGAACGTATTCGAGCTGTTTGTCCGACGATATTCGGAGTCATACATGAAGTTCAGGTGCTCGTCCTCAAAATGGAGACTTTCACTTCTTCGGTGAAAGGTTTGACTTTTTACCAATTGGTACCGCACTAAAACGGTTTGACGCTCAACTTGAATATTCAAACGAATGAATGAATTAAGGTGTCTATTGCTATTATTGTTTTGCGAATTTATACCCGGAATGCCTACTTCAACTCTCGCAATCGCGAGCTAGGTGAAGCTATTGACTTAGTCGCACGAGCCTCAAGGATGGTGGTCACGTTCTCGGACGCTATGACTCACGATGCTGATATTTACATTCAAACATGTAGTGTCTGTCCGCTAAAATGTGTCCTCCTTTGTTTTCGCGAACATTCTCAAGACAGTCACTACAGATGGATGGGTTCTCGGAGGGTAAAGTTTCCGCTAAAATGTTTGAACCTATACCAGTAGGTAACATTCTATGATGGTTCGAATCTCTGTATCACTATTTATACCGTAAATTAAGGTACTATTACCAAAACTGTACTGCGTATCTACACGCAGAATACCTGGATTCACCCTCGGAATCAAAGTATACGTGAAGCTATTGACTTAGCCGTTCGACTCTCAAAGAAGGTGGTAAAGATCTCGGACAGGTCGTCCCCTAACTCAAAAATTAAAGTAATGTTCCCGTTATAAATCGTATACTAATTTGCTTCTCTGAACTCAAAGTTATACTCTCGATACAGCGGTTTAGCTTCACGGGAGGTAAGGCCTCCTGTAAATATGTTGACTCTATACCAGTAGGTAATGTTCTACAACGATCTGATTCTGTTCTGTACTATTTATACTGTGAATTAGAGTGTCTACTGCCAGCACTATACTGCGGATAGACTCTCGGAATTCCCAGTATGAGCATCGGAATAACAGGGGCGGTGAAGCCATTGACTTAGCAGTACGACTCTAAAACTAGGTGCTAACGATCTCGGACAGAATGGCACCTATTTTTGCTATTCATACGTGAAACTGAGGTGTCTGTCTGCTGAAATGTTTACTCATTTGTTTCCGTGAAAACTAAGATAGGCACTCGCTGCAGAGGGATAGGTTCTCGGTAGGTATTGTATTGGTTAAAAATAATTACTTTATTTTAATTGATAATGATGAGCGGCGGTTTGACTCCATGTATGAATTACACGATTGTGTGCCAATCCTTTCGAAAACGTTACTACATTCCTTAAAATCGAACGGATAAGACTGTAGCTTCACCAATCGTGTGATTCCGAGAGTCAAGCCAGGTATTCCGGGAGCAAATCATCTGAACAATATTGGCAATAGACTTCTTAAATCACGATTTCAGTATTAAAATATTGCGTTGCACCGTTTGGGATCGTTACCTATTGAAATGGAGTCCCCCCTCTTACCGAATACGTTACGTTCATACAACATATCTCGCCGTAGCGTGTGTCATGCTTCGTGCATACGGAAACAAATTTGTAGACATTTTAGCAGACGGACACCATATTTTCTTGAATGGACAGAATAATAGGGCGTCAGCCCGTGAGAGAACGATCCCACCTTCTTAGGGAGTTGAACGGTTAAGTCTATAGATGCACCTATCCTGTGATTCCGCTAGTCAAATCTGGTATTCTGGCAGTCCATCCGCTGTTCAGTATTGTCAATACACACCTTAATTCACGGTATAAATATTAAAGTAGAGGGTCTATCCGTCGGAGCTAATTGCCAATCTATATAGGGTCATTCTTCTTACCGAGTGCATAACCTTCCTAGAAACTAGCCCGCAGTTGCGTGTGTCATGCTTATTGTTCACGAAATCAAATTAGTAGACATGTTAGCAGACAGACTCCATATTTTCATGATTGAAAAGAATGATAGGGTGTCAAGCCGTTCGAAAACGTTACATCCATCGTTGTGACTCGAACGGCTGAGTCAATAGCTTCTCCTATCCCGTGATTCAGAAATTCAAACCAGGTACCCCTGGACTAAGTGCTTTGAAGTGTATTGCAATGGACACCTTAATTCACGGTTTGAATTTTAAAGGAGACAGTCAAACCGTTGTAGACCGTTAACTATTGGTATTTATAGTCAAAGATTTCACCGATAGCACAACCTTCGAAGATGCTAACCCGTCGTATCAGGAGTATAAATTCGTGTTCAGAGGATGAAATTAGTAAATATTTTTATGTCGGGCACCTTGATTTTATTATCATCAAGATGATCGAGCAACAAGCCACTCGATGTCGTGGCCACCTTCTTCAAAGAAGAACGGCTAAGTGAAAAGATCCTCCTATCCGGAGATTCAGTGTGTATAACCAGGTATTGCGGGAGTAAACACGCTGAACAGTGTTGGCATGAGACACCTCAATTTACGGTGTGAATATTAAAGTTTTGCGTCAAGCTGTCCGAGCGCGATACTAATTGTTATAACGGTAAACGGTGTAATGAAGATCTAACCCTCCGATGATCTAACCCTCGGTACTGAGAGTATATCATGATGCTCAGTTGGGCGAACTACTATACATTTTAGTGACGGGCACCTTAAATTCCTCTATGAATTAGAACATCGAGTGTAACACAGTTCCAGAACATTACCACCTTCTTTGAGATTCGAGAGGCTATGTCAATTACTTCAACTATCCGGGCACCATAATTTCACATATGAATTAGAAGATCGAGTGACAAACCGTTCCAGAGCTATAACACCACCTAGACGAATCGAACTGCGGTGTCAATAATTTCACCTAACCTTGTGATTCCGAGAGTCAATTCTGGTATTGCAGGAGTAAATCCACTGAAAGAATTGGCATTTGACAGCGTAATACACGGTATGGATATTAAAATAGAGAGTCAAACCGTTGGAGTACATATCCGAACAGTATAATGTCAATTTTCTTACCGGATAGCTTCAGCTTCTCAGCTTCCGAGAACCTATCCCGCTGTAGCGAGTGTCATGCTTAGAGCTCACGGAAACAAATTATTAGGCATTATAGCACAAGCATACCATATTTCGTTGTATGAACTGAGGAATCGAGTGTCAAACACTTCGAGAACAATGCCACCTTCTTTGAGAGTCGGACAGCTATGGCAATAAGCTTCATCCATCCTGATTCCTAGGGCTAAGCCAGGTATTCCAAGAGTGAATCTGCTGAACAGTATTGGCAATTGACTCCTTAATTTACGGTGCGCATATTAAAGTATAGCGTCAAACTGTTTCTGAGTGTTACCAATTGTTATAAATTCAAACGCATTTCTTGAGACCTAACCCTCTGAAAGCCTAACGCACTGTACCGTGAGTATAACATGGAGTTCAGGGGAACAAGTTAGTATACGTTTTTGTGACGGGCACCTTAATTTCAAGTATGACTTAGCAGATCGAGGGTCAAACCCTCTGCCAACATTTTCCCCTTCTTTGAGGATCGAACGGCAAAGTCAGTAGATTGACATATTTTATGATTACGAGAGTCACACGACGTATTCCAGTAGTAAATCGGCTGCAGAATATTGGCAATAGAGACCCTGTTCCACGGTATAAATATTCAGCTTGAGAAAGGAGCCGTTGTAGAACATTTTCCATTTGTATAGTGACAAACTTCTTACCGAAGACCTCATCCTCCGAAAAACTAACCCGCTGAATCGATAGTATAACCTCGTGTTCTGAGAAAAACATTAATATTCTCTTCAGTGTGGGGCACCGTAACGTCATGTATGAATTCGAAGATCGGTGGACAAACCTTTCGAGAATGTTACCACTGTATTCGAGATTCGAACGGATAACCAAGCAGCTCAACTTATTCTGTGGTTCCGAGAGTCGAGCCAGGTATTCCGTGAGTTAATCCGCTGATGAGTATCGGCAATAGATACCTTAGTTCGCGGAGTGAATGTTAAAGGCGGACGCCAAGACGTGATAGAACGTTCCATGTTCGTGTAGGAATAAATTTCCTACAGAACACCTTACCCTCCGAAAAACGGACGCCCTGTATCGAGAGTATAACACCGTGTTCACAAGTACGAAGTAGTAGACATTTTTTTGACGCGTACCTTAACAACATTTATGGATTAGGGGATCAATGGTCAAACCGTTCGTGGACGTTACTTCCTTTTTCTATGTCCAACAGCTAAGTCAATAGCTCCACCTATTCTGTTATTCCGATAGTCAAAGCATGTATTCCAGGAATCAATCCGCTGTACACTATTGGCAATGGACACCTTCATTCACGGTTGGAATACAAAAGTACACCGCCTAACCCATGCCCAAGGTTACCGATTTGTATAATGTCAAACATTCTAACGAAGACCTTAACTTCCGAGTATGTATCGAGAGTATAGCTTCGCGTTCAGACAAACAAATTAGCAGAGATTTTAGTGACGTGCAGCTTAACTTCAAGTATGAATGAGAGGATCAAGGGTCTAACCGTTCTAGAGCGTTACCACTTTCTGTGGAAGACGAACGGCTAAGTAAGTTGCTTCATCTATCCTGCGATTCCGAAAGCCGAGTCAGATGTTCCGGGAGTAAATGCGTTGTACAGTACTGGCAATAGATACCTTAATTCATGAATTGAATGATAAAATAGAGCGTCACACCGTGTGAAAACGATGCAGCTGCAATAATGTCAAACGTTTCACCTGATGCCTTACCATCCGCGAACCACTCCTGCTTCATTGAAAGTATAGCTTCGTGTTCGGAGAACGAAAATAGTATTCATTTCTGCGACGGACACCTTAATCTCATTGTATGAATAAGAAGATCGAAGGTCAGAGCGTTCGAGAAAGATGCCGACATCTGTGAGGGACGAACGTCTATGTAAACAGCTTCACATATCCTGTGACTCCGAAAATCAAACCACGTTTTCCTGGAGTAAATCCGCTGAACAGTATTGACAATAGACACCACAGTTCACGGTTTGAAAATAAAAGCAGACATCCAAACCGTGGTAGAACTTTACCTACTAGTATGGAGTCAAACATTTCACCGATAGCCCAACCTTCGGAGAAGTTACCCCGCAGTATCGAGAGTATAACTTCGTAATCATAGCATGAAATTCGTAAACATTTCCGTGATGTGCACCTTAATTTCATTACGAACAAGAAGGTTGGGTGTCAAGCCGCTCGAGAACGTTGTCACCTTCTGTGAAAGATGAACGTCTAAGTGAACAGCTGCACCTATCCTGAGATACCGAGGTTCAAACCAGGTATTCTGGTAATAAATCGGCTGAACATATTTGCAATGGACACCTTAAGCCACGGATTGAATATTAAATATAGATCGTAAACCCGTTAGATAACGTTACCAATTGCTATGGAGCCAAAACTTTTGCAGAAAACCTTACATTCCGATATCTCAATCGGACGTATCGTGCGTATAACTTCATGTTTCGAGGTGAAAATTAGTTTATATCTGAACGACGGGTCCCTTTATTTGATGTATGAATTGGAAGATCGAAGATGAATCCGTCCGAGAACGATACCACCTTGTTTGAGAGTCGAGCGGATTAGCCTGTAGATGCAACTGCCATGCGGTTCCGAGGGTCAGGCCAAATATGCCGGAAGTTAATCTACATTGCAGTATTGCCAATGGACACGTTCATTCACTCTATGAAGATTACAGTGGATCGTTAAACCGTTTGAGAACGTTACCTATTGTCATAGAGTCAAACGTTTTACCTAAGACCCTTCACGCCGAAAACCTATCCCGCTGTATCGATGTTATTACTTCGTGGTCAGAGGAAGAAACAAGTATTCATTTCGCTGACGGGATCGTTAACTTGATGTACGAATGAGAATATCGATGGTCAAGCAGTTCGAGAACGCTACCACCCTCGTTGAGAGACGAGCGACTAAGTATATTGTTTCACGTATGGCGTGACACCCAGAGTCAAATCAGGCAATCCGGAAGAGAGACCGCTGATGTTCATTGGCAACAGACACCATAATTCACGGTATATATTCACATTACAAATGCGCATAAAGTCATTTCTTTTACCGAATACCAAACCTTCCACGAACCTATTCCGCTGCCGGGATTGCCCTGCTTAATGTGCACGGAAACAAATTAGTAGGCTTATTAGCGCACGAACACCACATGATTGTGTAAAAATATCATGATCGAGAGACAAAGCGTTTGTGAACGTTACCCCCTTATATGAGAGACGAACTGCTAAGACAATAGCTTCAGTTAATCTGCGATTCTGGGAAGCAATCCAGGTATTCCGGATGTAAATCTGCTGAAGAGTATGGGTAATAGACACCTTACATCTCGGTTTGAAAACGAAAGAAAGCAGTGAAGCAGTGGTAGAACATTACCTGCAGGTGTAGGTTCAAACTACTTACAGAATGCCTGTCCCTCCGAAAAAATAACTCGCTGTATTGAGTGTATAACACCCAATTCAGAGGTACGACATTGTATACATTTTCTGACGTGCACCTTAGCTTCATGTACGAATTAGATGGTCGAGAGTCGAACGATTCGAGAACGTAGCCACTTGCTGTGTGAGACGAATGGCCAAGTGAGTAGCTTTACCTTTCTTGAGATTCCAATAGTCATCCAGGCATTCCGGGAGTAATTCTGCAGTATTAGCAATCGACACCTGAGTTCACGGTATGAATATTAAAGTTCTGAGTAAAAACGTTGTGGGACGATACATATTGGCATATTGTCAAACTATATAGCGAAGGCCTTACCTTCAGAGAACGTAACCCGCTGAATCGAATGTATATCTTCGTGTCCAGGGAAATAAATTAGTATACATTTGACTGACGTTCACCTTAAGTCCATGTATCATTTAAAAGATCGAGTGTCAAATCGTTCGAGATCATTACCTGCTGCTTTTAATGTCGAACGGCTGAGTCAACAGCTTCATCAGTAGTTGTGTTTCTGAGAGTCCAGCCAGCTATTCCGGGAGTAAATCCGCTGAAGGGTATTGGCAATTGACACATTAATACATGCTTTGAATATTAAAACGGACCGTCTAACCGCTGCAGAACGTTGCCTGTTGGTTTAGAGTCAATCATTTCACCGTTACCTCATCTTTCGGAGAAGCTGTCCCGCCATATATAGAGTATAACATGGCTATCAATAAATGAAATTAGTAGTCATTCCAGTGACGGGCACCATAACTTCATGTGTGAATCAGAAGATCGTTCATCACTCCGTATGAGAACGTTACCACCACGTTTGAGAGTCGAACGTATAAGTCAATAGCTCCACCTATACCTGTGATTCCGAGAGTCCAACCAGGTATTCCGAGAAAAATCCGTTGATCATTATTGGCAACAGACTCCTTACTCCATGGTTTGCATTTTAAAATAGAGCGTCACCCCGTGTGAGATAGTTACCAGTTACTACAAAGTAAAGCGTTTTATAGAAAGTCTTACCAACCGGGAAGCATACCCTCCGTATCGTAGGTGTGACGTGTATATATAATCACATTGGTATAAATTATAGTGACGGCACCTAAATTTCATGTATGAATTAGAAGGTCGAGGGTCAAACTGTTCGAGGACGATACCAACTTCGGTGAGACACGAAGTGCTAGGTCAATAGCTTCAGCTATCAAGTGATTATGAGAGTCAAACCAGGTATTCCTAGTGTAAATCCGCTCAATATTATTGCCAATAAACATCATAATTCGCGGTTTGAATAATAAAATATAGCGTCAAACCGTTTGAGAACATTACCAATTCCTGCAAAGTCAAACATTTTGCCGAAAGCATTCCCGCCCGTGAAGCTAACCCGCCGACCCAATGGTATAACATCGTGTTTATAGGAACAAATTAGTTTGTATTTTTGTGACGGCAACTTAAAATCGTGTATGAATCGGAATATCAATCGTCAAGCCGTTCGAAAACGATAACACCCTCTATGAGGGCCGAACGGCTACGTCAATAGCTTCAACTATCCTGAGACTCTGCGAGTCAAATAAAGTATTACGGGAATATCTCCGCTGAAGGGTATTGGAAATTGATATCGTAATTCGCGGTATGCATATTAATGTAGGGAATCAAACCGTCGGAGAACATTTCAAATTCGTATAAAGTCGTTCCTTTTACTGGAGACAATGCCTTCCGAGAATCAAACCCGCTGTAAAGAGTGTCCTGCTTAATGTTCACAAAAACAAATTACTAGACAATTTAGCGGAGGACAGCACATGTTTGTGCATAAATATCGGCATCGAGAGTCAAGCAGTTCGAGAACGCTACTACCTTCTCCGAGACTCGAACGTCTATGACAATAAGTCTCGTATCCTTTGCTTCCGAGAGTCACAGCAGGTACTCCGGGAGTAAATCCGCCGTACAGTATAGGCATTAAAAACTCTACTTCCAGGTATAAATATTCAAGTACAGTGTCACACAGCTGTGCAACGTTCCCTATTGCTACAGAGTCAAACATTCTACCGAAGGCATTAGCTTCCGAGAAGCTGACGAACTGCATCGAGTATATATCTTCGCCTTCAGAGAGACAAAGTATTACACATCTTAGTGTCGTGCACCTTACTTTCACGTATAAATTAGGGTATCGTGCGTCAAACCGTTCCCGAACGATACCACCATCCTTGGGAGACAGACGGCTAAGTCAATAGCTTCACCAGTAACTGCGATTCCGAGAGTTAAACTTTGTATTCCTGAAGTAAATCTGCTGAAAAGTATTGGCAACAGTCAGCGCAATTCTCGGTTTGAATAGAAAAGTAAAGCGACAACCGTCAAACCGATACCGTTCAGCGCATTTACTCCTGGAATACCTGAATTGCCCCTCGGAATCAAGGGATAGTGCCAGCTATTGACTTAGGCCATTCCTTGTGACAATCAAGGAAGGTGATACTGTTCGCGATCGGTTTGGCCATCGATCTTCTAATTCGTACACGACATTAAGGTGCCCGTCACTAAAATATCTACTAAATTGTTTCGCTAAACACGATGTTACAACCTCTATACAGCGCATTATGTTCTCTGAAGGTAAGGTACCTGGTAAATAGTATGTCGTTATGCCAATTGGTAACGTTCACTAACTGTTTTACGTTCTACATTAATATGCACACCGTACATGAAGGTGTCTATTGTCTGTACCGTTCAGCGGATTTCCTCCGGGAATACCAGGTTTGACTCTACGGGATCACAGGGTAGCTGAATCTATTGACTCAGCCGTTCGACTCTCAGACAAGGTGGTAACGCTCTCGAATGGTTCGACGCTAGATCCTTTAATTCATACATGAAATTAAGGTGCCCGTCACTAAAATGTATATTAATTTGTATAAACTGTTCACGAATTTATACTGTCGTGACAGTGGATTCGGTTCTCGGTTGGTAAGACAATAGTACCTGGTTTGACACTGGAAGCCACAAGATACGTGAAACATTTGACTTAGCCGTTCGGCACTCAAAGAAAGTGATAACGTTCTCGAACTGTGTCACCCTCGATCTTGTAATTCATGCATGAAATTATGGTACTTGCAGCTAAAGGGTATACTAATTCATATCTCTGAATACGGTTTTATACTGTCGATACAGCAAGTTGTTTTTTCGATGGGTAATGTCTTCGGTAAATAGTTTGACTTTATAGCAATTCGCAACGTTCTCAAACGGATAGACGCTCTACTTTAATATTCAAACAGTGAATTAAAGTGGCTATTGTCAACACTGTCATGCGGATTTGCTCCCGAAGAGCCACATTTGAATTCTGGAATCGCAGAAGAGTTGACGCTATTGACACAGCCGTTGTGACAAATGTGTTTCTATAAACACGACGTTATACTCTCGATCCGGCGGGTTAGCTTCTCGGACGGCAATGCATTCGATAAATCGTTTGCATTTATAGCAACTGGGAACGTTCTCAAACTGTGTAGCGCTGTATTTTAATATTCGAACCGTGAATTAAGGTGTCTGAAGGGCAATACTCTTCAGCGGATATACTCCAGGAATACGTGGATTGTCGCTTGGAATCACAGGATGGGTGGAGCCGTGGACTTATGCGTGTGTTACTCAAACATGGTGTTAACGTTCTCGCTCGGTTTGACAATCGCTCTCCATAGTCATGCAAGAAATTATCTTGCCTGTCAATAAAATGGAATATAATTTGCTCTCCAAACACGAAATAAGACTCTCGATACAGCAGGTCAGGTTCTGGGTCAGTAAGGCCTTCCGTAAGACGATTGATCATATACCATTTGGATATGCTCACCGTCGGTTTGACTATCTACCTTAATATTCATACCCTTAGATTAAGCACGTTTATTTCCGACGCTGATCAGATGATTTACCCCTGGAATACTTGCCATGACTCTCGGAATCATAGGGCAGGTGGAGATATTGGCATAGCTGTGCGGCCTTCAAAGGATGTGGTAACGTTTTGGAACGGTTTGCCTCGAGAGCTTCACTTTCATACCCGAAATTAAGACCAGTCACTAATATGGATACTAATTTGTTTCATCTGATACGAAGCAAGGCACGACCAGCAGCAGGTTACGTTCTCGGAAGGTAAGATAATTTGTAAATAGTATGTCTTTGTTCCAATGTGTAATTTCTGCTGCCGGTTTGACTCTCAACATTAATATTCATAGCGTGAACTATGGTGTCTGCTGCCAATAGTATTACGCGGATTTACTCCTGAATTACATGGTTTGTCTCTACGGAAACACAGGTTAGCTGAAGCTACTAACTCACCCGTTCGAGTTTGAAACAAGGTGGTAACGTTCTTGAATGGTTAGACAATAGAGCTTCTAATTCATACATGAAATTAAGGCGGCAGTGGCTAACATGTATAGTAATTTATATCTCTGATGACGAATTTATACTGTCCTGAGGGCGGATTGTGTTCACGGAGGGTAAGGTCTTCGGTAAAACGTTTGTCTTCATGTCAACTGGTATCGTCCTCAAACGGTTTCACACCCTTGTTTAATATTCAAAGCGTAGATTAAGGTACCTATTTCAAATAGTGTACAGCGCATTGACTCGCGGCATACCTGATTTGCCTATCGGAATAGCAGGATTGGCGGAGCTATACGCTTAGCCGTTCGACTAGCCAAGAAGGTGGGATCACTCTCGAAACGTTTGGCTGTCGATATTTCTATTGATACATGAAAGTATGGTGTCCGTCTGCTAAAATGTCTACAAATTTGTTTCCGTGAGCACTAAGAATGGCTTTCGCTAAAGCGGGTTATGTTCTAGGAAGGTAAGGTATTCGGTTAAACTAGTGACTCTATAGCAATTGGTAATGTTCTACGACGGATTGATCTTCTACTCTAATATTCGTAGCGCGAATTAAAGTGTCTATCGCCAATAATGTTCGGTGGGTTTACTCCTGTAATGCCAGGCTTGATTCCCGGAATCACAATTATAGGTGAAGCTATTCACTCCGCCGTTCGACTCTCAAAGTAGGTTGTAATGGTCTCGAACGGTTTGACACTCGATTCTATAGTTCATATAGCAAAGTAATGTATGCCTCGGCTGTAATGTCTGCTAATGTGATACCGTGAGCACTAAGCATGACACTCGATAAAGCGTGTTATGTTCTAGGAAGGTAACGTATTCGGTAAAAATAATGACAATATACTAATTGGTAATGTTCTCCGTCGAATTGACCTTCTACTTTAATATTCATACCCTGTATGATGATGTCTATTGACAATAGTGAACAGCGGATTCACTCCAGGAATAACTGATTTGACTATCTGAATCACAGGATAGTTGCAGCTATTGACTTAGCAGTTCGGTCCTCATTGAAGGTGGCAACGTTCTGGAACGGTTTCACACTCGATCTCCTATTTCATTCATGAAAATAAGCTGCCCGACACCAAAATGTATGCACATTTGATCCACTGAACACCTTGATATCGAACACCTCTCGATACAGCGCGTTATGCTTTCCCACGGTAAGGTCATCAATAATGCGTTTGACTTTATACTAACAGGAATATCTCCCATAAGGTTTGTCGCTTCACTGTAATATTCAAACCCTGAATTATGGCGTGTAATGCAAATACCGTTCAGCGTATTTGCTCCCGGAATACATCGTATGACTCTCGGTATCACAGGACAGTAGAAGGTACACAGGATACGTGAAGCTATTGATTTAGCTGTTCCAATGCCAAAGAAGGCGATTGCGGTCACGAACTGTTCTACACTCGACCTCCTAATTCATACATGAAATTTTGATGCCCTAACTATAATGTATATATAGGTGTTTCTCTATACGGGGAGTTATAATCTCGATACGGCGCGCTGGCTTCGCTGAAGGTACGGCGTTCCGTGACAAGATAAACTCTATACCAATAGGTAAATTTGCACAACTGTGTGACTCTCTACTTTAAAGCCTACACCGGGAAGTATGGATTTTAATGCCGATACTGTACAACGGATTTACTCCAGAGATGATTGGTTTGACTTCCGGGAAAAACAGGATAGGTGAACCCAGTGACATAGACGTTCAACTCCAAAAGCGATGGTACCTATATCGAAAGGACTGACTACCGATTTTCCTATTCATACAAAGTGTAACGCGCTCGACTGCTGAAACGTCCAATAATTTGATTCCGTGAGCTAGAAGCAAGACACTCGTTACAGCGGGATAGGTTCGTGGAAGGTAAAATGTTGGGTAAAAAAAAGAAAAATTACTTTATAGAAATTGGTAACGTTCTGCGGCGGATTGACTCTCTACATTAATGTTAATACCGCGATTGAAGGCGTCTATTGCCAATACCGACCAGCGGATACACTCCTGGAACAACTGGTTTGGCTCTCGGTATCACAGGACAGTAGAAGATACTGACGTAGCTGTACCACTCCCACATGTGGTGGTTACGTTCCAGAACAGTGTAACCATTGATCTTTTAATTCAAGTATGAAATTAAGGTCATCGTCACTGGAATGGGTGCCAGTTCGTACCTCTGCACGCGGTGTTATACTCTCGAATCAACTGGTCGGTTTTTCGTATGGTAAGGCATTCTGTATGAAGTTTAACCCTACAGGAATAGTTAATGCTCTACAGCGGCTTGACGGCCTGCATTAATATTCAAACCGTGAATTGAAGTATCTAATAGCAACACGCTTCTGCTGATTTACGCGAAGAATACCTGGTTTGACTCTTCGAAACACTGGATAGGTGAAGGTATTGCCTTAGGTGGTCGCCTCTCAGAGAAGGCCGCAACGATCTCAAACGGTTTGACCATCGATCTCTTAATTCATGAAAGAAATTAATGTGCTCATCATTAGAATGTATACTACATCGTACCGCTCAACACGGTGTTATACTGTCGATACAGGCGAACAGTTTTTCGGTGGGTAAGGCATTCTATTAGAAGTGTAACCCTACACGTATAGATAATGTTCTACAACGGCTTGTCGGCCTGGTTTAATATTCTAACCGTGAAATGTGGTGCCTATTGCCAAGAATATACTGGGAATTTACCCCAGGAGTACCTGGTTTGACTCTCGGAATCACAGCATAGTTGTAGCAATTGACATAGCCGTTCGAACACTAAAGAGGGAGGTAACGTTCTCGAACTGCTTGACCCTCGATCTTCTAATTTGTACAGGAAATTAAGGTGCCCGTCACTAAAATGTGTACTAATTCGATCCACTGATCACCGTGTTATACTCTGGATACAGCGATTTAGTTATTCGGAGTGTATGGCATCCTGTATCAAGTTTCACTCATCAACTATAGGTAATGTTCTACATCGGTTTGTCGGCCTGCTTCAATATTCAAGCCGTGAATTAATGTGTCTATTGTCAATACAGATCAGGGGCTTTTCTCCCGGATTACCTGATGGGACTCTCAGAATTACAGGAATGGTGAAGCTATTGAACTAGATTTCCTACTCCCAGAGAGGTTGGTAACGATCTCGAACGGTTGGACACTCGATCTTCTAATTAATACACGAAATGACGGCGCCTGTCACTAATGTGTATGCTAATTTGATTCTGTGGACACGAGGTTATACACTCAATGGAATGGGGTAGGCTTTCGGAAAGTAAGGCCTTCGGTAACAAGTTTGACTGTAGAACAAATAGGTAACGTTCTACAATGGCTTAACTCCTTTCCTTAATATTTATAACGAGAAATAGCGTGTCTCATTCCAATAGAGCATTGCAGTTTTAGTCGCTGAATACCTGGTTTACACTCGGCATCACAGTATAGGAGGAGATATTGACTTATCCGTTCGACTCTCAAAGAGAGTGGTAAGTTCTCGAACGGTTTGGTCATGGGTCTTCTAATTCCTGCATGAATTTAAGGCGCCGCCACTATAATGTATACTTGTTCGATCCTCTGAACACGGTTCTACACTATCGATACAGCTGGTCAGATTTTCAGAGGGTAAGGCATTCTGTAAGATGTATAAAACTACACGTACATGAATTGTTCTGCAAACGATTTGACGCTGTACATTAATATTCAAACCGTGGACTAAGGTGTCCAGTGCTAATATAGATCAACGGATTTACTCCCAGAATACCTAGTTTGCCTCTCCGCATCAGAGGATAGGTGAAGCTATTGACTTAGCCGATCGGTTCGCACAGAAGTTGATAACGACCCCGTACATTTTGACCCTCCATCATCTAATTCACACATGATGTATATGTGCCCGTCACTGAAGTGTGGACTAATTCCTTTCTCTGACCAGGAAGTTATATTCTCGATGCAGCGGGATAGGTTCTTGGAGGGTGAGGCCTATACTAATACATTTGACATTATGCCAATGGGTAACGTTCTACAAGGGACAGACTCTGCACCTGAATATTCATACCGTGAATTCAGGTGTCCATTGCCAATAGTGCAGAGTTTGTTGCCTCTCGGAATTCCTGGTTTGTCCTTCGTAATCACAGGACTGGTGAAATTACTGACTTATCCGTTCGATTCCCAATGGTGTCGGTATCGTTCTCGACCGGTATGGCAATCGATCTTCGAATTCATTCATGAAATTAAGGTACGAGTCACTAAAATTTATAGTAATAAGTTCCATTGAACACCATGTTATACTCTCGATACGTCGCGATAGGCTTTCGAAATGTAAGGTTTTCACTAAAACGTTTGACTTAATTCCAATTGATAATGCTCTCAAACGGATGGACGCAATACCATCATATTCACACCGTGAATTAAGGTGCCTAATGCAAATACTACTCAACAGACTGAATCCCGAAGACCTGGTTTGTCTCTCGGAATCACAGGATAAGTGTAGCTAGTTTGGCTTAGCCGTTAATCCCTCACAGTAGGTATCAACGTTATTTAACGGTTTGACGCTCAATCTTCTATTTCATACATGAAATTAAGGCGCCGGTCACAGAAAGGAAGACAAATTTGTTCCTCTGAACATGAAGTTATACCCCGAAACCGGCTATTTAGGCACTCTGAACGTAAGGCCACAAGTAAAAAGGTATGACTTTGTAACAATTCCTAACGTTCTCAAACGGTGTGACGCTCTATTTTAATATTGAAATCGTGACGTAAGGTGTCTATTGACAATACTGATCAGCGGATTTACTCCCGGAATACGTGGTTTGACTTACGGGATCACTGGATAGGTGGAGATATTGACTTAACCGATCGTCTCTCACAGAAGGTGACAACGTTCTCGAGCGGTTTGACACTTGATCTTCTGACTCATGCATGAATTTGAGGTGCCATCAATAAATTGTATAATAATGTGTTTCCCTAATCTCGTAGATATAATTTCGATACGGCGGGTTAGCTTCTCGAACTGTTAGGCATTCTCAATAATGATTGACTTTATAGCAATGATAACGCTGTTTAATAAGGTGCAACGTTCTATTTGAATATTCAATCCGCGAAGTAAGGTATGTATTGCTAGTACTGAGCAGAGCATTTTCTCCCGGATTACCAAGTTTGACTTTTGGAATAACAGAATCGGTGAATGTACTGACTTATATGTGCTACTCTAAAAAAAGATGACAACTTTCTCGATAGGATTGACATTCGATCTTCCGATTCATACATGAAACTAAGGTTCCCGTCCTTAAAATGTATACTAATTTGTTTCTCCTAACACGAAGTTATACCCTCAATACTGCGGGTTTGGTTCGTGTGCAGTAAGGTGTCCGGTATGAAGTTTGCCGTCATACCAATTGATAAAGTTCACCAACGGTTTGCTGTTCTACATTAATATTCACACCGTGAATTACGGTGTTTATTGCCAATACAGTTCAGCGGATTCACTCTCGGAATATCTGGTTTTACTTTCGGAATTACATGACATTATGAAGCTGTTTACCTAGCCGTTCGTTTCTCACAGATGGTGGTAACGTTTTCGAACAGTTTGGCGCTCGATCTGCTTGTTCATACATGTGGTTAAGGTGACCGTCACTGAAATCAATAGGAATTGGATTCTCTGAACCGGAAGTTATACTCGAGATGACTAGGGTGAGCTTCGCGGAATGTGTGGACTTGGGTGAAACGTTTGCCATTATTTAAATTGGTTACGCTCTCAAACTGTTTGGCGCACCTTATTATTCAATCCAATGAATAAGGTGTCCATTGTTAATACTGCTCAGCAGATTTACTCCTAGCTTATCTGTTATGAATCTCGGAATCAGCAGAATAGGTTATGCGATGGACAAAGCTGTGCGACTAGCAAAGAGGGCGGTACAGTTCCCGAACTGTTAGACTCTAGATTTTGCTATTGATACACGAAAATGAGGTGACTGTCTGGTATAATGTCTATTAATTTAATTCCGTGACCACCGAGCCAAACACTCCGTACAACGGGCTAGGCTTCACGGTAGACAAGGTCTTCGGTAAAATGTCTGACACTATACCAATAAGTAATTCTCTACAACGGTTAGACTATGTACGTTAATATTTCTATCTTGAACTGGGGTGTCTATTGCAAATACTGTACTGCGGATGTAATCCCGCAATACCTGGTTTTACTCTTGCTATGACAGGATAGGTGATGCTATTGACGCAGCCGTTCTACTCCCAAGGAAGTTGGTAACGTTCTCGATCGGTTTGACACTCGATCTTCTTATTCGCACATGAAATTAAGGTGCCTGTCACTTAAATGTATGCTAGTTCGTACCTCTGAACACGGCGATATGCTCTCGATACAGCGGAATAGTTTTTCGGAAGTTAAGGCATTCTGTAGGAAGTATTACGCTACACGGATAGGTAATGTTCTACAACGGCTCTACGCCCTAAATTAATATTCGAAACGTGAACTAAGGTTTATTTGCCACCACTGTTCAATGGATTTACTCAAGGAATATGTTGTTGGACTTTCGCAATCACACAATATATAATGCTATTGCCGTAGCTATGCCGCTCGCAACGAATATGGTAACACTCTGGAACGCTTTAACCGGCCATCATATAATTCCAACATGAAATTATGGTGTGCATCACTAAAATGAATAGCACTGTCTATGCCCGAACACGAAATTATACTCTCGAAACGGCGGAACTGGTACACGTGAGGTGAGGTTTCAGTAAAAAATTTGACTCTTCATCAATATGTATCGCCATACAGCGGTTTGACGTCTAGCTTTAATATTCAGTCCCTAAATTAATGTGTTTATTTCCAATAATATACAGGGCATTTACTACCCGAACATCTGCGTTGATTTCGTAATCACAGGATGAGTGAACTATTATCTTATCCGTTCGATTTTAAGGAATGTGGTACCGTTCTCGAAAGGTTCATCCCGCGATATTGTAATTCATACAAGAAGTTGAGGTGCCCTTCACTAAAGTGTATAGTAATTTCTTTCTCTGAGCACGAACATATACTCCCGATACGGCGGCATAGCTTCTCGGACGGAATGGTTTTCTGTAAAACGTTTGACGTTATAGCCACTGGTAACGATCCCAAACAGGGTGAAGCTCTATTTTCATATTGACTCTGTGGAGAAAGGTGTCTATTGCCAATACTGTTCAGAGCATTTACGCCCGTATTATGACTCTTGGAATCACAAAGTGGGTGCAGCTATTGACTAAGCCGATCGTCTCTCACAAAATGTGGCATCGTTCACGAAAGGATTGACACTTGGTATTCTAAATCATACATCAAATTATATTGCCCATCACTGAAATGAATACTTACTTCTTTCCCTGAACGCGAAGTTATATTCTCAATGAAGCGGGTATGGTGCTCGGAAGGTAAGGTCTCGGGTAAAACCTTTGACTTTATAGCAATTGGAGACGTTCTACGACGGTTTGATCGACTGCTTGAATATTCATTCCGTGAAATAAGGCTCCAATTGCCAATAGTGTTCAGCGGATTTACAGCAGGAATACCCAGTTTGACTCGCGGAATCTCATGATAGGTGAAGCTGTTGACTTAGCCGTTCGTCTCACGAAGAAGTTGGTAACGTTCTACAATGGTTTGATTCTGCACATTAATATTCAAACCCAGAATTAAGGTGTCAATTGCAAATTCAGATTAGCGGAGTTACTCCCGGTATACGTGGTTCGATTATCGGAATCACAGGATGGGTGATGCTATTGACTTAGCCTTTCGACTCGCAAGGAAGGTGGTAACTTATGCGAACGGATGAACCACCGATAGAGTCATTCCTTTTAGCGAATGCTTTACCCTCCTAGAACAAAACACGATGATGCGAGTGTCGTGCTTAGTACCCGAGGAAACAAATTACTAGACATAATAGCAGAAGCTCAGCGTTTTTTCATATATAAGTTAGAAGATCGGGGGTCAAACCGTTCGAGTACGTTGCCACCTTCTGTGAGAGGCGAAGGGCTAAGTCAATAACTTCAACTATCCTGTGATTCCGAGAGCAAATCCAGGTATTCCGGGAGTCTATCTGCAGTACAGTGTTGGTAACGGACAACTTAATTCACAGTTTGAATGTTATCGTAGAGCGAGAAACCGTTTGAGATCGTTACCAGTTGCTATAAAGTCAAACGTTTTACTGCCGACCATGCCCTGCGAAATCCAAACGCGCTGTATCGAGAGTATGATAGGGTGTTGAGAGGATCAATTTAGTATACATTTTAGGTCTTGGCACCTTAATTTTATGCATGAGGTAGAAGATTCAGCGTTAAACCGTTTGAAAACGATACAACCTTCCTTGAGAATCGAACGGCGAAGTCAATAGCTTCACCCTTCCTGTGATTTCTAGATCTAAACCAGGTAACCCTGGAGTGAATCCGTTGACCAGTATTGCCAATAGACACCATAACCCACCGTATGAATATTAAAGCAAAGAGTCAAACGGTCGATGAAAATTACTTATTCGTATAAAGTCATTCTTCTTACCGAACACCTTACCTTAACAGAATCTATCGCGTTGTAGACAGTGCCTTACTTATTGTTCACGGAAACAAATTAGTAGTCATTTTTGCTGTCGTACAGCACATTTTCATTTATAAATATCTAACTCGAGAGGCAAACCGATTGTGAAATGTGTCACTTCCTTTGGGAGTCGAACGGCTAAGTCAATAGCTTCACCTAACCTATTGGTATAATGACAAAAGGTTCACCGAGGACCTTACACTCCGAGTGCCTAATCCGTGGTACCGAGAGTATAACTTCGTAATCAGTGATACCAATTAGTATGCATTTTAGTAACGGGCACCTTAATTTCACGTATGAGTTAGAAGATCAAGTGTCCAACCGTTCGAGAACGTTACCAACTTCTTTGAGACATGAACGGCTGAGTCAATAGCTTCACCTATCCTGTGATTCCGAATGTCAAACCAGATATTACGGGAGCATCTGTACTGTGCAGTATTGGAAATAGACACCTTAATTCCCGGCTTGAATAATAAGAGGTAGCGTCTCACAGTTTGAGAACGCTTCCAATTGGTACAAAAGACAAATGTCTTACAGAAGATCTTACCTTGCGCGAACATCACCCGCGTCATGGAGAGTGCAACTTCGTGTTCGGAGGAAGAAATTTGTAATCATTTTTGTGATGGGCTTCATGGTTTCAAGTATGAATTACAAAATCGAGGGGCAAACCGTTCCAGAAGGTCACCATGTTCTTTGAGAGACAAACAGCTATGTCATTAGCACCGCCTAAACCGTTATTCCGCGCGTCATACCAGGTACTCCGGGTGTAAATTCGCTGATCGGTATTGGCAATAGACACCATAATTGACGGCGTAATATTATAGTGGGGAGGCTAGCCACCGGAGAACATTTCCAAGTGCTATAAAGTTATACTATTTACCGAGTGACTTACCTTCCGTGAACCTAACACGCTGTATCGAGAGTATAACTTTATGTTCAGGGAAGCAAACCGATATACATTATAGTGACGTGCCCCTTAGTTTCATGTATAAATTAGAAGATCAACTGTCGAAACTTTCAAGAACGTAACCACCCTCTATGGAAGTCGTGAGGCTACGTCAGTAGCTTCGAGCATGCTGTGATTCCGAATGCTAAATCAGGTATTCTGTGACTAAACCCGCAGCACAGTATTGTAATTAGATACGCATTTTCCCTTTATATATGCAAAAGAACAGGGTTAAACCATTCTACAACGTTACCTATTGCTATACAGTCAAACCTTTTACCGAGGTCCTGACCTTCCGAGAAGCTAACCCGCTGTATCGAGAGTATAAATTCGTGTTCAGAAAATCATATTAGTATACTGTTACGTGAAGGACAGCATAATTCCTAGTACGAAAAAGTACATCGAGTGTCATCTCGTTGACGCAGGTTACCACATCCAGAGAGAGTCGAAAGGGTAAGTAAATAGCTTCACACATCCTGCGATTCCGAGAGTCAAACCAGATATTCCGGGAGTAAATGCGCTGTACACTATTGGCAATAAACAATTCAATTCACGGTCTGAAAATTAAAGCAAGCCGTCAAGCCGTTGTAGAACATTACCTATTCCTGCAGAGTTAAACTAATAATAGAGTGCCATACCCTCCGAAAAATTGACCAGTTGTATCTAGAGAATAACACCGTGTTCAGAGGTACGATCAAGTATACATTTTACTGACGAGCACCATAAATTCATGCATGGATTATAATATCGAGTGTCAATCCATTCGAGATTGTTGCCACCTTATGTGAGAGTCGAACGGCAGAGTCAATAGCAGCACCAGTAGATCAGATTCCAAGACTCGAGCCATGTATCCTAGGAGTGAATCCGCTGAACAGCGTTGGAAATAGACACCTTGTTTCCCGGTTTGAATATTAGAGTAGAGAGTCAATCCGATGGAGAACATAACGGACTGATTTACAGTCATACTTTTTACCGAAAGCCTTACATTCGTAGAATCTAACACACAGTAGCGAGTGTCGTGCGTAGAGCTCACGGAAACGAATCTGTAGATATTATAGCAGAAGCACATGTTATTTTCGTTTATGAACAGCAAAATCGAGAGTCGAATCGTTCGAGAATGAACCTACCTTCCTTGGGAGCCGAACAGCTGAGACAATAGCTTCACCTACCCAGTTACTCCGATAGTCACACCACGTATTGCACGAGTCAATCCGCAGAACACTGGTGCCAACAGTCACATTAATTCACGGTTTGAATAGTAAAGACGAACGTCAAACCATTTGAGAACGTAATCAATTGCTATAAAGTCAAAAGTTTTACCGAAGGCATTGCCCTCCGAAAAACTAACCCGTATTATCGAGAGTATAACTTCGTTTTCTGACAATGAAATTAGTATTCATTTCAGTGACCGGCACCTTATCTTCAACTATAAATTAGAATATCGATGGTGAAACCGTTCGAGAACCATACCACCCGCTTTGAGAGTCGAACGGATAAGTCAGTAGCTCCATCTGTCCTCTGATTCCGAGAGTCATACCACGTAATCAGAGAGTAAGTCCACTGAAAATTAGAGGCAATAGACACCTTAATTCACGATATGATTAGTAAAGCAGGCCGTCAACCCGTTGCAGATCGGTACCCACTGATATAGATACAAACATTTTGCCGAAAGCCTTACCTTCCGAGAAGCTATCCCGTGCTACCGAGAGTATAACTTCGTGTTCAGAGGAAGACACTAGCATACATTTTACTGACTGGCACACTATTTTCATTCAAGAATTGGAATATCGAGGGTCAGACTGTTACAGAACGGCAACACCATCTTAAAGGTGGGGAGAGGAATCTTGGCTGGACTCTCGTTATCACATGTTACGTGATGCTATTGACTTAGCCGTTCTACTCTCAAGGAAGATGGTCACGTTCTCGAAGGGTTTGGCACTCGATATTATAATTCACACGTGAAATTAAGGGTGCCGTTACTAAAATATATAATAATTAGCTTCCATGATCACAAAGATATACTCTCGGTACAGCGGGATATGCTTTCGATGGGTAAGTTCTTCAGTAAAGCGTTTGACTTTATACCAATTGGTATCATTCTCAAACGGATTGACGCTCTATATTAATATACATACTGTGAATTAAGGTGCCTATTGCAAAGTGTTCAGCTGATTCACTCCCGGAATACCTAATTTGACTCTTGTAATCTTGGAATTGGTGAGGCCATCGACTAGGCCGTTCGTCTCTCAAAGAAGGTGGTATTGTGCTCGAACGGTTTGACCCTCGATCTTCATATTCGTACTTGCAATTAAGGTGCCCGTCACTAAAATGTATTCCTATTTGCTTCTCTGAACACGAAGTAATACCATGTATATAGGAGGTTAGCTTCTCCGATGGTGAGACCTTCAGTAAAACGTATAACTTTATACAAACAGGTAACGCTCTACAACGGTATGACGGTCTGCTTTAATATTCGATCCGAGAATTAAGGTGTTTATTGACAATATTGAATGGGGAATTTACTCCTGGAGTAGCTAATTTGGCTCTCGGAATCCCAGGATACGTGAAGCTATTAACTTAGCCTTTCGAATACCAAAGTAGGTGGTAACTATCGCGACCAGTTTGCCTATCGATCTTCCAATCAACACATGAGACTACGGTGCCCGTTTCTAAAATGTAAACTAATGTGTTTCTCTGAGGACAAAGTTATACTCTCGATACGGTGTGTTTGGTTCTCGGTAGGTAAGGCTTTCTGTAAAAAGTTTGACTCTACATCAACAGGTAAACTTCTACACAGGTTGGGCGCTCTATCTTAATATTCATGCTGTGGAATGTGGTGTCCGCTGCCTGTAGTGTACAGCGAATTAACTCCCGGAATACCGTCCGTGTCCTTCAGAATCACAGGATAGTTGCAGCTATTGATTTAGAATTTCGGTTCCCGAAGAAGGTGGTAACGTTGTGGAACGGTTAGACACGCGCTCTTCTAATTCGTAAATGAAATTAAGGTGTACGTCACAAAAATGTATACTGATTTGTTTCCTTGGTCTCGAAATAAGTATCTCATTGCAGCGAGTTGTTTTCTCGGAAGGTAAGGCCTTCGGTAGAAAGAGTGACCCTATACGAATTTATTATGGTCTCCTACAGTTTGACTCTCTACTTTAAAATTCATAGCGTGAATTATGGTGTCACCAGCCTATATAATGCAGCGGATTTGTTCCCGTACTGACTTCTTGACTCTCGGAATCACAGGAGGGGTGAAGCTATTGCCTTAGCTATGCGACTCTCAATGAAGGTGGTATCGATGTCGAACGGTGTAACATTCGATCATATAATTCATGAATGAAATTATGGTGCTCGTCACTAAAATGTATATTAATTTGCTTGTCTGAGTACACAGTTATACTCTTGATACAGTGGGATAGCATCTCGAATGGTAAGGACTTCGATTAAAAGTTTTACACCCTTACGGGTAATTACCCCAACAGGTAATGTGCTGCAACGGTTTGAGTGTGTACTTTAATATTTAGTCCGCGAAATAGCGTGCCTTGTGCCTGCACTGAAATGCAGAGTTTCTCGCGGTATACCTGATTAGACTCTCGGAATCACAGGATCGGTGTAGCTATTGACATAGCCATTCGTTCCTCAAAGAAGGTGGTAACGCTCTGGAACAGTGTGATCCTCGATCTTCTATTTTATTCACGAAATTAAGGTGCACGGCGCTAAAATGTTTACACGTTTGGTCCTCTGTACACCAGGTTATACTCTCGATCGAGCGACTTAATTCTTCGGCGGGTAAGGTCTACAGTAACGTGTTTGACTATATAACATTTGTTAACGCTCTCAAACAGTTTGACGCCCTACTTCAATATTCTAACCGGGAATAAAAGTATCTACTGCCAATACTGCTCAGCGGACTTACTCCCGCAATTCCTGATTTGACTCTCGGAATCACTGCATAGGTGTGGCTATTGACTTAGCCGTTCGTTTCTCACAGAAGGTGGGAACTTTCTCGAACAGTTTGAATCCATATTGTCCTATTCATACATGACAATCAGGTGTCCGTCTGCTAAAGTATCTACTAGTTTGATTCCGTGAGCACAAAGCCAGACACTTGCTGCAGGGGGTTAGTTTCTTGGATGGTAAGGTATCTGGTAAAATCATAGACATTGTAACATCTAGTTATATTCTACAACGGTTTGACTACCTACTTTAATATTTATAACTTATATTAAGGTGCCTATTGCCTATAATGAACAGCGGATTCACTCCCGGAATACCTGATTCGAAGCTCGGAATCACAGGCTAGGTGAAGCTATTGACTTTGCCGTTCGTCTCTCGAAGAAGATGGGATAGTTCTCTAACGGCAAGACTCCCAATAATTCTGTTCATGCGTGAAAATAATGTGTGCTTCGGCTATAAGGTCTACTAAATTGTTTCCGTGAACAATGAGTAAGATACTGGCTACAGCGGGTTAGACTCTCTCACGGTAAAGTATTCGGTAAGAGGAATGACTTTATACGAACAAGTAACTTTCTCCGTGGATCTGACTCTTTACTTCAATATTCGTACTGTGAATTAAAGTGTCTATTACTAATACTGTTCAGCCGATTTACTCCCGGAGTACCTTCTTTTACTCTCGGAATCATAGGACATGTGATGCTAATAACTAAGGCGTTCGATTCTTAACTAAGGTAGTAACGGCTTCAAGCGGTTTCACACTCGACTTTCTAATTCATACACGAAATTAAGGTACCATCACTATAGAGTATACCAATGTAATTCTGTAAACACGAAGTTATACACTCTATACCGTGGGTTAGATTCTCGGAGGCTATGGTCTTCGGTGAAACGCTAGACTTTGTTGCGATTGGTAACGTTCTACAACGGTTCGACGCTCTACTTCAATATTATAACCGGGAATAATGGTATCTACTGCCAATACTGCTCGGCGGACTTACTCCCGCAATACCTGGTTTGACTCTCGATATCACAGGATAGGTGAAAGTATTGACTTATCCGTTCGTCCCTTACAGAAGTTGGCAAAGTGCTCGAGCGATTTCACCCTCGATCTTCTAATTCATGCATGAATTTAAGGTGTTGTCACTGAAATGAAG
>NIJG01000869.1:38500-48817 GCA_002201625.1 Euglossa dilemma | reverse complement strand
TATAATTCTGTTTAGAGTTTCCACTCTAGGAAATTGAGTTTAAATTTAACGATTATTAAGAAGTATTATATATGTCGTGAGTTATATAAATATAAAATTTATGTTATAAGTTCTTCATAAATTACGATAAATTAATTACAATTCTTTGCAGATATTTATAAATTTTGTAAATATTCATTAAAACTTTTAAATATAAATATTGCGAACATTGGCGTAGTCTTACAAGTATAATGTTAGCTTGTTTTTCAATAGGTAATATTTGGATTAAAAGTCTACCGATGATCTTCGTTACCATCTTCAGTAAATAGCGATCACTGTTTGTGATCATGGGAGTGTCAGCGAAATTAATCAGCCGTGAAGATGTAAACATGCTGTGCTTTTTTTTCTCGAAAGCACAGTACATAAGTAAGTTATATAGTTCATCGATTTCTAATGCAAGAACTTACCTTCACACTATCCTATCTTTTTTTCTTTTTTCAAACCAATTTAATTTTTTATTGGCATTTATAAATGTATTTTTATTCGTGCCACTTGGAAGGTATTAAATTTCAATTTTGAAAGAAGTACATTTTATTTTAATATTATTTTATAATTAAATAATAATTAATATTATTATACGAAGAAGTACAAGAGATGTTTTTTAGTGCTAGAAATAATGAAGATAATGTAGGTAATAAAATATTTTTTTGTAAAGAAGTAAACAACTACAGAAAATAATAACTTTAAACGTACATATCATTTTTAGCATTTTCATTTAATTATTTGTAGGATTACACAGTTTATTCATAATAACTTAAAATAAATAATAATAAGGTAAAACAACGTATATCTTATTTTTTAGTTTTATTAATAAAAATGTTCAACTTAGAAAAACAGTTGAAATTTAAGATACTGATAATTATCATTAAATTTGTAAAGAGATATTAAGAATATTTTTTAATCACAACCATATTACACTGTATGTAAATATATTGAAATATCTTATACAGAATCTCACCAATATTTTCTAAATTTGATGTTTAAACATATTTAGAATGAAAATACGTAATGGGATGAACAAAGTTAATTCTCAAGGATGGTAAATGGAATAAATTTGGGACAAGAAAACAGAGCTGGCTTCCAGATCTCTTCTATGCTTTTACCTGTAAACAAGTCATTGTCATAATATTATTTCTTTTTTCAATTTTACAATTTATACAAGTACCTACTACATATTATTTTTGTTTATTATTTAAGATAACGACAGTATTTCAGAAAGACAGAGTTACTGATATTTAATTAAGTACGAATGGATAACTATTTATTTAACTTGGGAAAATATAAAAAATGAAGTACGAATTGATGACTACTTATTTAACTTGGGAAGATATAAAAAATGAAGTAGGATTAGAAAGAAAGAATGAAAGAAAAGTCGTGGGCAATTCATCGGGCTGGTTTGTAGGCGATTTAAGAAAATGTACTGAAGAAATCGGCACAAGCCCATCAGTATGGTAACGTGAGCCGAATTTGAGGGGCGAAAGGGGTCGAAGAATTGGAAAGAGAATTACTTTGAGATTACGGAGAGCACAGAGGATGGAATTGAATACGACACTGCTAGGTGGAACCATACACGTCCGGGTCATTAAAAGCGGTCCTTCTGAACCCTGCAGACACCGCCATCACAATGCATTGCACTGGGAATAATATGCTCTATTTACAAATTAAAATATCCGATTTCAAAATATTCCACGTGGTATTTAATCAATATTGGCCCCATCTGCGTCTTCCTCAGGTTTTGTGCCCCTGTTTTTTATTTTTTATGACTGCTCAAGTAGATTTTTCACTCTTATATTAGTTAATTATTTAACAAAGATTCTTAATATTACTTAAAATTATTTATATTTAAAGTATTGATATAATTCTTGTTATATTATTAATATTATTTAGAGTAAAATTGAATTAAGTTTCAATTATAAATGCGAAATAAGTAACATATAATAATGTAAGTAATACGTCTAATAAATACAATAGTATAGTTTACATATAATTTGTACTTAAAATAAATATTAAATAGAAAATAACGTATATTGTGTCATATTATTTTATATATTTATTAACAATACTTGTATAATTTGTTACAATATTGTAAAATATAATTACATGATTATAAAATATCGAATTTGCTATAACATAGCTTTACAATAAAATCTGATGTAATTTTTATAAAATATAAATATAAATATAACTATCATAACATAATTATCGTTNACTTATACAATAATTATATATATGCGATATACATATACATTTAATATTACGTTTTACGGTTAACATGGTAAAAAACGCATTTAATAATTATATCTTGTTTGGAATTTTATACAATAAGGATTAACTAAAAATACAATTTTTAAATTACTCCAGCAAAATAATTTTATTTTAGAAAAGCATATTTGATACAGTCTTAATCGCGTTATTTTTAAAATATAAGTAAACAGTTAAGCATTTTGTAAAAGTATACAGTTATATTATTTCATAAATAATAGTATAAATTAAGTATAATATATAATTAGTAAAAGTCGCAATACATGGAAGATATATGAGAGTTGCAAAACTTTTTTTAAACGAGGCAACGTTTTTTGCAAAAAAATTCACTGACATTTTTAAGGCAAAGAAGCATCATAAACCTTCGCAACTCTCTTTAAAAATTGTTTGTATTCGCGTCCATGAAGAGCAAAAAACGGTACTTCAAGAAAAAATGTAGCTGAAAAGTCAGCTTTTTAAGTAACGGATTTTTCTAGGTTTATAGTAGGACTGCCTGTTTTTCAGCAAACAGTGAATTTGAAGCTTGAAATGTTCTTGTCGTCACGTATATTTTTTGCACGATAGGTGAACAAAATCCGGTTGGAAGGAAGGTTTCTATTTTATCTTCTTTCCCCAAGTGACCGAGTGTAAAAAGTTGCCACTGTAAATTATTTCTCCGCTGCTTTTTTTAACGGTATCTTTTAACGGCAAAAAATTAGTCCCTCTATGCTTTTCGCAGTAACGGAAAAAACTGGACCTTTTTTAGCCAGTGCGACAATTTTATGACTGATCGCAAAAAAATGACAGAAAAACTGATCGAAACGTGCCTTCCTTTTTTTACGGTACATACCCCTTCCTGTTGTGACGCTTCTTGAATTAGAGGATTTTTTGGTAAAAGACGAATTCAATAGCGTCGCTTTTAACTACTACTGTTATTTTATTCAATTACCGTTTACTAGGTTTACTATTCGATTTATAAATGAAAGATAAAGGGAAATGCCAAAAACATGTATCGTCAATGATTTTACGCTAATATAGCGCTTTCTATTGACGACAATTGGAACTACAGATAAATTACAAAAGATTACGGAATTGACATCAATAATAAAGTCTCGTGCGCAACACATAAATAAGGAATAAAATAGTAAAATTAATAGAAATTAATCGAATGAACATACTTTGGTTTGATAACGATGGAAATGGACTTTTTTCATTCTGTTTCATTTATTAAAAATAATACAATGTTAAATAATGTAAAACAATTATTTTGTAATTTTCTACTATTCCAAAAGTTCAGTAAAATTTCTCGTTTTTTGCCTTTTAACCTTTACGTTTAAGTTGTGATATTTAATATCGCGCGAAAGGATTCGGCAACTACGAAAGAATAGAGGAGACAAAAGAATAATTACGATATTCTTTATAATCGTCCTTTACGGTAACGATTACAAATTATAGAAAATGTAAACGGATAAGAAACATACGTACTGCGTAAATTTTCTGCTTCACGATTGGGGCGCAGATTACAGGGCGTCATGTAGAAACCGATAATATCACACTCCATTGTCGTTTTGTAGAGGCACACAATATAAACGCAGACAGCCGGATTCTCGTTAAGTATGGCCCGAAGGCTCTAATTAAAATAACAAACGGAAAATTCGCGAGTTTCCGTCATTTATGGAAAGTTCTGTTTCCAGTGTACTCTCACAAGCGCACTCTCCTACAGGCAAACGACCCATAGAAATGGTAATACCGCTTTGGCCTCCGTCTCTGTATATAAATGTTTCCATATTACCACGTAGAATTGCCTCGACATAAGTGGTATCGATATTGTAGTAATCTTAAGCGAGCAGACTATAGAACACGATGACGTAGAATATACGAACACTAGATGCATCGATGAAAGGAAGAAAAGGAACGCAGGAGATTGGAGAATCGAAAGGCAAAGAAGACAAAGTATAAAGAAATGAAACTGATCGTGTAGAAAAATGCGAATGTACTCGTTCAAAGGATATTACGTAGAAGTGATTGGTAAATTACGAGGGATGGTTAGAGAAGTAATAAAGAGGTTTAGATGAAAATAAAAAGTGAAAATAACGGTAAAGGGAAAATAAGATGGGAGAGAGGGACAAAGAGAAAGGGAGGGGAGTGGGTGTTGGGATGAGGGAATAGGGAAGGGAGTAACCGCGAAGAGGAGTTGGCGTTTTCATCGAAAAGGAAGGTTAGTTCCAGCGTCTCGTTACAGCGGTTGGTTGCTGAAAGCGTGGATGACGCGGAGGTGGCGTGAGGCGGCGGGTGAAAATTCCCGGAGGGTGAAGCGGTCCTGCCGTGTTTTTCGCCGATTGAATCAATTAAAGAGGAAAAACTCCCGGGGTAAAATATTCGAGACGTGTCCTTTCAGTCTTGTACCGCGAATACGTGCGTGCTCGTATGTCCGTACCAATCGAGACGTCGACATGATGGTTCGCCTTCGGAATTGCTGGACCTAGTGGACTTTGAACAATTACTCCTCTCTTTCTCTCCCTCCACTCTTTGTTTCTCTTCTTTCTCGTTCTCTACCTGCCCTTTCTAGAAAATAAGAAAAATAGTCCAAACGTTGTTTGAAAATGTCTTTATGCTTGTATACATAGAATCCGTGACAATATACGTTTCGTTGCATTTCTCTCCGGCAATACGAGAGCGTTTGTAGTAAATGTCATGACAAAATTGTAGCTGACACATGGGTAAAAGACGTCAATTAATAATGAGGCAGGAATATATGATTCTTTATATATTTCTATTATGAAATGCTTTCCAAATTGTTTTTTCAAATTTCCATCCAAGTATTAATTATCGATTTTTTCAATTATCATTTTCAGACGTAAACGTTCTATATTTTTTGCATGAAATATATATACATACGTAGGTATTGAAATAGTATTAATATTATTGAAACATTTGTTTGAAAAAGGTTAAATAATTACAGATGTTGGAACACATGCATATTTAACTATACTTATATTTTTATGTACATTTAAGGCAATTTTCGGTAAATATAGCGTGCAGGTATTGCAATTTTATAGTAGAGTTTAAGTAAATATTTATTATACAAAATAAACAATTATGTCAAAAAACAATGTTCTTCTTTAATGTAACATATGGACAAGTCTCATAAGTTAATGAAAGATTTTAATATAATACAATACATAATAAAATAATCAAAATGTATAAAAATATAACAAAAATAGAATAAAAATATTTCAGCAGCAAACAACTTTCCCAATAAAAATGACTACAATACTTCTTTACAAATTAGTCAATAAATATACGATTTGTAATATATGTATATTACTTCATTGATTCGTTATTTGAAACGATATTTCTTCTTTAGAATTTATAGAAAAAGTGACATCCGGAAATAATGCATTTCGTTATATGAAGTACATAATACAAAGTGATCGAGATAATAAATATGTAATTTAATAGAAACGTAGTTTGAAGAGAGCAAGGGGAAAGGAGAGAGGTTCTAAGGCAGTGTCAGGCAACAGAGTTTAATCTCTTAATTATCAAGGAATAGGTTCGCATACAGGCGTGCTAAAGTCGCTGCAAAGATTAGTGGTAACACTACTCTGATAAGTCTTCCATCCGGCTTGTTTGTTAAATAATATCATCGCTACCCGGATACAAGATTGCGAAAGTCTCTCCTGTTTCATCTGCATACGTGAGACTCTGCTCAAATATGTATCTGTTCATCTACTCCAGGGATATGCAACAGTACCTGCAACAGGAAATCTTGGGAATTTGAAATTCAATATCTAGCAGTAAGACATTGTCAACTTAAAATGAGTTTATCAGTTTTTGCAAACAATATGGATAGATTTTATTAATAATGTAATAACCTTTATTGCAGGTGTTCGTTAAATTGTAAGACTGAGATAAATTCTTATTTATTTTGACATGTATAAATTAAATAGAAAATATCAAAGAAACTGTATTTTATAATGAAATTTAAGTTCGTGATAAAAATTCGTTCGAATTAAGCTAATTTTCTATTGATAATATTATTAATAACAATTTTCCCAATATATGCTTCACGAATTTTAATGTTTATTATGAAATCCCTCGATTGCTTTGTTAAATAATATTAAGAAATGTTTAAATAATACAGATAATAGAAACCTGCCTTATCCTTACTCGCAATTAAGACAACTTCTAACATTGGTATAATAAATGGAATATCACCATGTTTAAATCTCTCGATATCGTGTAATAATATATAAAAAATAAAAATTTGTCTTTTATGATTTCTTAAAGACTATTTGTTCAGAGCACTGTCTATCAGATTATTCAAAAATAAATTACAGTTTTTACTAGTTTAATATTTAATATTTCGTATAGGTTGCGTATGTACTCTAACTACAAAGAATATTTATTACAGCAAATGGCCAAATCGTAATTTACAAGCCAAGCTAACTGTCTAGCAATCTTTCATCGATAACCAATTTATATAATCTATCATTATTATCATTATGATATAATCATTAGTGCGTGGTTAGTAGCAATATTATATCTTTTAATTCTTATAATTTAGTTTGACTTTTTCGCTGTGTATCGAACGATAAGAAAAGATGCGTTGTATCAACTCATTATTCTTATAGAGATTAATTATAATAAATCAAAATAATATAATATTAATTTTTCAAATACAATTCATTGAGATTAATTTATTATAGCTTTTATATTCCTCTTATTAGTACGTAGATATAAAAGACTGGATTCGAATTGTTTTTCATCCTGTAATACACTCTTTTAAAAAATAATTTATTCCTGTCATATATATGTAAATACTTGGTCAGATAGTATACGTATTTAAAAGAATGATGATTGTAATTAGTGTCTTATCTCTTTGTATATTAATAGCTGCTTCGTTAATTGAATCATGTTTTGATTTAATTATCGCAATTAAGAGCTAAGTGGTTTTTTCATACGATGAAAAATGCATCGCGGTACGAATATAAGAGATAGACACTAGGAAGATATTGGTGAATAACTACTTAATATGTCAACGCAGTATATTCTTGAATTATATCTGCATGTTTGACACTTTATTTGACATGCGAGTGTTTACGATCGAATTCAATGTTACTAAAGCTGTCGTGTAAATGATTCGTTTAATTCTTTTGTTTGGTCCAGCGCCTGTGTGTAGACGCAGTCACCGGCGGCCGAGGAACTCAGGCTGCATAAAGGCTGTATCGCAACACTGTATCTCGTGTTAGTGAGTTTCAACCTTGTTTATCTCAGGTCACACGTAGTAGTAATTATTAACCCTTTGCACTCGAGGGCTCCGTTACGGAGACAATGCAAGTAATTTTCAGTTTTTAAACATCTTCGTGGAAATATTCCGATTCAAATGCGGAAATTTTGATTTTTAATTTCTTTCTCGATATTCGTGTCACATTGAATATTTTTTCTGTAAAATTCGTCGAACGCGAAGAGTTAAAATACTGCGGCACGCCAGAAAGGTATCGTTGGTAACTTGATCTCTTTCTCATTTGTTTCTTTGATCATCTAAAAGCGAAGAAAACGGATTAGTACCTTTGATTAACCCTTTATACACTCCTTGACTCGAAATATCAAATAAAATACTAAAAAGCATTGGGAGTTGCTGCTAGTGACAAAATTGAAATATAATTCGAAGCAAAGGGTTAAATAATCAGGTATTAGGTGCACTGAAAATTCATACAGTCAAAATTCGCTACAACGCTACAAACAAATTGCTATTGTATCTTGTGAGAATTGTCATTTCTCTAACGTTCTATGAAAAAGATTTAAACTTTCATAAAAGATTGACTTAAAAAAATTTGTTTCATGGTCTAAATTCTTATTTCATATTTGCATTATATTTACTGCACATTAATGTATTTGTATAAACATAATGTAAAATTATGTGGTTTTAAAATTTCGAGTTATTAACATTAAAATAACAGAATGTTGTGATTAACGTATGTTTATATGTTTTTACAAAGATTTGGTTCTTAAGTCCTATTTCTATTAAAAATTGAAATCTTTAAACATAGAATTAAAGTTGATAATAAAAATATATTTTAGCTTATTTTAAAAGTGTATTTTTCTGTATAGATGTTATAATATAATCATATAGTCGTAAATATTTCTACTTTTAATAGTTTGTTATAATAGCAGTATATATTTACACTTTTAGTTGAAGTTACCCACTCATATACATCATTACTTTATAAGAGTATGCATTTTATATTCGTAGCAAATGTGTTTTACTACTATTTAGTGTCTTATAATGCAAGTTTAAGTGCAATGGACAATTTTTATTGGATTCATTATACATCATCACGAAAATACTGTTTAGTAATAAAATTTTACGTGATCTATCATGCAATCAAACGATAAAAATGACGAATGTTATATACTCAGCACAAACAAACAATTATTGAAAGTATAAAATGAATGTAAAATACTTCAAGCTGTGTTTGAGTACATAAATTGTTAAATAAATACATTGTCGTAAAGTACTTCAAACAAGATAGATAAAATAGATAAAAATTAACAAATAAGTTTGATAAGAGCGACGTTTGTATCTAATCTAACACAAACTTTATACCTAACGTAACAAATACTTATGATAGATTTACCTTTATCCTTTTTCTCATGAAATAAAACTGATATTTGTTATAAGTACGTGTACCTACTATATATGCTTCAGAAATTTTTTGTCGTAAGTATAGGTAAGCAAATTTCGGAACAATTACTTGTGACAACCTATGAACGGTCGAAAAGGATCGATTCAGCAGATATTGAAATCGACCGACGGATTCCTAATTGACAGTTTCGCGTGATACTGCACTGTTTCAACTTCAACGACGATTTCAACGTTCACTCGCTGTTCTTCTAAGTATTACAAAGCTATAAAACGTACCTTTAAAATATCAAATTTAAAGGTACCGTTTTTTAACCTTAATTCCACTGATTTCTTTTATATTTCTTATTTTCGTGCTTTCGTAATAATCTGTTTAAAAATTCACGGTAATATCTCTCAGATACGGTGATTGGTGATTTAATAGATTTTTAGGGTGAGTTCAATCCTTTTATTCCTTTTACAATACGTTTCAGATTATTCTATACGACACGATTGTCTTTACATCCAAAGAATATAAAATTATACCTTATTTAAATTAAATATGATGTTTTTAAATTACGTTTTATTTAACTTAAACTTGAATTTTTCAAAATTTTGTGTCATTTATTTTATTTTGGGTAAACCAAAATTCGTGATTTCAAACAGATTCTTTGAGTGAAAGGAAAAAACATAGTTTTTAAGTTTCAGTAAATTGGTACTTTTAGTGTAAAAATTTCGAGAATTCCAAAAAAGATTCGACGTTTCGTTTTATGATACATTATTTAAAATGGTTAAATATTAAACTACAAATATAAAATTCTGTAATATAAGATTAATGTATGTGATATGTAGGTTTCTTTGTTTTCAAGTAAATCTTTAAATAAGCTATATGAGTTTCTTCAAACGTTAGATTTATACATTTATGATATTTTGGTTAATATTATCAAAAATTATACGAATAACTTAATGACTCGACATATCGAATAATAATGTGTTAAAAATTTTATGATTATTCCAAATATTCGACAAACACATATTGCAACAAATTTTTGCAATTCTATTTATTTTTACCAACAAATTCGAATTCGAATTTTAATAAATCTTTTAACGTTTCCCGTTTTTAACTTTGTTATACATTGTAACAAATTTTTCTTTTTTCCAGCGAATGTTTATTATAATAAACTTTATAATTTATTTATTATAAGTAACAACCGTGTACTAGGATAAAGTTTTTTAACGGTTTCTTTTTCAACTTTTTCTATTTCTTAGAATGTTTGTCTATAGCAATTATTAGAAATAGAAAATAAAATTATTGTCTATAGCAATAAATTTTTTAATTTTTTCTTTATTACTGATGAAATATATTAAAGCAGTAGAATAAAAATAAAAGAGCATACGTAATTACGATCACA
>NIJG01000869.1:9001-23378 GCA_002201625.1 Euglossa dilemma | reverse complement strand
TATATATAAATTTGTCTAGCTAAATCTCTCGCTCTCTTACTCCTTACTTCTTTACACGACGGACTATTTCATACTAAACTAACTTTTCTTTTGCTCACACGTTCAAAAAGAAAAAAACAAAAAAAAACATACTAACATATCAACACTCGTGCTATCGTTCGTCCTCGCTCACTAGCATCCATACCTTATAAAATAAAATTCACAATCAACATGCAATGTACTCAAAGCTAGCTACTAATAGCCACTTCATTTAAAAACATTCAGCATTGCTGTTGGTACAACAATGACGAAGGAAATGAAGTTATTGCTATACGATGGTATGTGTTTTATTGCACGTCGTCGAATGAGTCGTCAATTCCCTCAAGGAATTCAACGCAAATATTCATTTGTATTCGAGCATAGTATCGTGCATTTCTCTCCTCAAGGAGATTGCTTCGATGCTTTGATTCACCTCAGCTTCGAATACTATCAATATTACTACAATTTCACTCACCATTCGGTATCTTATTTTACATCGTCTTTCAGAAGAAATAATTAATACAATTATCGTTATAGATATACATATTAGGTCGTCCCATAAGTTCGTTCGCGGTGATATTTACATTCCTCGTGACAATTTATAAACTATATCGATGATTAACGTTTTTGTCAACGAAATAGGAAGAAGTCGTAGAACAAAAGGGCGACTAAATTTTTTTTTAATATTTAAAGGTTTATTCGACGTATAATTTTAAATGGTAAAAGTAAAAATCGGAACGAATTTATGGGACGACCTAATACATAAACGGGTATTATTCTCACAGGAATATAACGTCTAGACGAATTGTTATTCACCATCGTAATATCACGAATCAGTCCTTTCTTCAGGACAGACATATATTTCTCGTTTTATTTTTCCATCACGGCGTGATACATATAAAGCTTGGTGTATAATCGAAATTAGAGTGTAATCAAGCATACCAAGGTCACAGAATTGGATTTCATACTTTGCAGATTATCTGACTCAACTGGGACAAATTATATCTCGAATAGGTTCGCTGTCACGTAGTACATATCAAATGATAATAAAAATATATGTATAGCACTGTAATTTTTTTTTATACGTGACATTTATTTCCAATCAGCTTAAGAAGCACGATAATTATTTGGATTAAGCAAAACTTCATGAATTTTCATGATTTTCAAATATTTTATTCTCTCTCAGCGAATATCTATATAAATAAAAGAGTATCTATTTAGTACTTTTATAATAAAAAGTGGTTTTGTGTAATACATGTTACAAAATACTTGAAAATTATTCAAATTATCTTTATTTATATTATAGACACGAAGCTGCTAGAAATTAGCGACGTTAACGTTAATTTCTATGCGACAAATACAAATATCAATCCGGTATTAACACTAGATTTACAGGGCCCGTGAATTTGACGGATGGGTTGCTCCAATTATACAATATTAATAGAATTAATCATCTCATATTAAGTTTGTTAATATTTTCATTATTTTTAAATTAAACTCATGGTCTTTTTTTGTAAGAAAATACGTAGTTTTCTTTACACGTAAATCTGATGAGTCTTCATAAAGATAGGTATACAAAAAACGTCCGTAAACCTAATGTTAATCATATTTCAATTGAAACATGTTATTCTGAAAATGTCGATAGTCATTTCCACCGAAATTAACACTAGATTTACGGGTTTTTTTTTGTATACCTATTTCTATGGACACCCGTGAGATTTAGAGTAAAGAAAACCACATATTTTTTTTAAAAAACAAACGATGGGTTTAATTTGAAAACATTCGCAGTATCAACAGACCTAATATAAGTTAATCAAATCTGTTAACACTAGATTTACGGGACCCGTGAATTTGACGGGTGAGTTGCTCCAATTATATAATATTAATTGATTTAATCAACTTATATTAAGTTTGTTAATATCGTAATTGTTTTTAGATTAAACTCATGGTCTTATTTTTGAAGAAAATACGTAGTTTTCTTTACCCGTAAATCTGATGGGTCTTCATAAAGATAGGTGTTCAAAAACGTCCGTAAACCTAGTGTTAACTCTTTGCACTCGACGATTTTTTTGTTATAGAAGAATAGAAATTTACAGACATTTTGCTATAAAACTAATGTCATTTTTTTGAGTGGTAAATAAAGAAGCGTATAATAATTAACACTTCGAATTATTTGATTGCGATACCTCGCATATTGTTGCATTATTTTAAATTTGATATAGTAATCAATATGGGCTTTCAAAATTTTATGGTGACTGACAGTCACCATTTAATAAAATTTGGAAGCCGATATTAATTGATATACTAAATTTAGGATAATGTAATAGTGTGCGATGCATTGGAATTAAATAATTCCATGCGTTAATCATTACACGATTTTCTATTTACTTGTCTAAAAAATATCATCGATTTTGTCACAGAAAATCTTTAAATTCCTATTCTTCTGTTGGGAAAAAATCGTCGAGTGCAAAGGGTTAATATCGTATAATTGAAGCAACCCATCCGTCAAATTCACTGGTCCCATAAATCTAGCGTTAAAACCCTTTGCGGTCGGTGTCCCCGTTACAGGGACATTTTGAAATCGTAAAAGTCGACTTTAGAACATTACAGAGATTTTAAATTTTGTATTCTTACGTGTTATTAGTAGTATTAAACGCAAGAAATCGGTTTTAACAAATACCGTGCGTTTTGATGTCTATATATCGACTTTAAATTCTTGTAGGAAAAAGTAACTACGAAACTGCCGACTGCAAAGGGTTAAAGAAAAATGTATCGGAATTTCATCAACGTGAAGTGACGTATTTGTTCAACGTTTAGGGCCTGATATTTCGCGTAGGGCCTCTTGAAGTGCAAACGCGGCCCTGTTTAGTAGCCTTAAAGCAGAAATGCAACGCACAGCCCTGAGAGTTAAGTGTTCTCATTTCCGTTTATTTAGCTGCTATTTCTGTCCTACTTCATTCTTGGTACTTTCGGCTTCACAGAATATGTTCGATATGTGTGTTATGCTCGCGTCAGATCAGCGAGCGGGAATGGAAAAACGACAGAGGGGATATTAACTGGAATGATCGAAAGGAATAGGATATAATACGGGTCTGTTTGTAGTCGGCTGTGTGGTGTATTCGCGAGACGTTCGGGTAGCGTTCGTCCGTGAAACTGATAAACAGACGTGGAAGGTTACGGAGTAAAAACGTTTTTGTGAATCACAAGTTGCACCGACTCGTGGAACGTACACGTCTAGGTATGTAAGACGTATGTCTAATTTATTTAGATAAAAATAATTCACTGGTGTTAATTAGTTCTCGATACAGTGTCTGGTGTCTCGAGTTTGGTTATGTTTACACGAATATCGTCTCGTAGCGGTGGGAATAACAATGTTCGGTTATGACGTTTCTTATATCTAATCGTAAAATCTATATCTATNTAGGAAGAAGTCGTAGAACAAAAGGACGAGTAAATTTTTTCTTAATATTTAAAGGTTTATTCGACGTATAATTTTGAATGGTAAAAGTAAAAACCGGAAAGAATTTATGGTACGATCTAATATATATATATATAGGGAACAGAGTTGAATGTAATAGTACTAAAAATATCTCGAGAACTAAGGCCAGGTGGAAATTATCGCGTAAAAAAAATTATGCAGAACTTCGTCCTGTATAACATATTTCAAAATCATCGGAATCGGTCAACGTTTCTTATATCAAATCGTATAATCTCTGTTTCTATATATATTATGATAATTGTGCTTAAAACAAAGTAACATGTGTATACGAAACACTGGGTAACCAGTGAAGTACAATGAATATATATATAGGGAACAGAGTTGAATGTAATAGTACTAAAAATATTTCGAGAACTAAGTCCAGGTGGAAATTATCGCGTGAAAAAAATTGTGCAGAACTTCGTCCTGTATAACATATTTCAAAATCATCGGAATCGGTCTATGCACTTGGCAGTTTTTTTAAATTTTCTTTTATAAAGTTAATTACACATTCGTAGAAGTCTAAGATATTTTAATTTTTTGCAAAGCAATTTCCATACATTTGGTTATAAATAAATAAGTAAATATATGATGTTAATAATTAGAAAATAAGTAAACACATACAGTTTAATTGTAAATAAGGTAAAATATCGAATTTCTCATCGGCTTTGGTAAGTGTGAAATATGTTATAAACAGCGTTATTCCGAAGAATTTTTTTCTCTGAAAAAATTGGCAGTCGGCTCTTTTTCGCGAGATATTAGCAAAGGGCATTTGTATTCTGTTATATCTTTAAGTATTCTACGAACAAAAGTACGCAGATCTTAATAATAATTTTTATCGAACTTTTAAATTTATTTTGAGTTTTGAATTTTGTTCCAAATTACCTGTATTTTTATATATTTCTATCAGTAAATTATTCGTAGCTTTCATTTATCAGAACAATGGCGTAGAAACTATTTTCTATCACTACACAAAGATTTGAAAAAATTATCAATTCGATTAGGGTTGGTTTGTTTCTCGTGTCGTCATCGAAGGAGAAGTGATATTTTTAATGTATAAATGGTATTAATTATCTTTTTCATTCGTATTTTAATTCAAGTTTTTTCAATCATCAAAATATTTAGAAGTTTACTGATTACTGATCAGTGCAACTACTTGCGAAAATAAATATTTCAGTTAATACATCGTATAAGATGATTTTACTTTAGAGTTCGTTAAATTTTATATTAAATAGAAACAAATGTTTCTTTCTTACACTTAATTTCGATCAAAGGCTTGAAAGACTCTCTTCAGAGCATGGATACAAATTTATGACTGAAATATTTAGTTTCTTTGCGGTTAAGATTACGATCATCGCTTTTAATTAAAAAATTGATTTTTGTATGTTGGATCCTTATATTCAAAGAATACATTCGTTTCATTCAATATATTGTTAGGATAATTGGCACATTGTGCGTGTGTGTGTGCATAATTGTGTGCGGGTCGGTAATTGACGGCTTTGTTCGGTTCTCTTAATTCGGTGATGTGTACTTTAAACAGTAATCAAGAGTATCTCGTTCATCAAATCTGTATTTGAGTGTTAAGAAACGTATCAGTAATAGCCATATCAATGACATCAAAACGTATCATTAATAGATATATACCAAAGTGTGTGAAATTAGTATCATGTTGTCCCATAAATTCGTGCTGGTTTTTACATTTACCATTTAAAATTGTACGTCGAATAAACCTTTAAATACGAAGAAAAAATTTACTCGCCCTTTTGTTATTCTATTTCTTCCTATTTCGTTGACAAAGACATTAATCATCGATATAGTTTATAAAATGCGACGAAGAATGTAAATATCACCGCGAAAGAACTTATGGGACGACCTAATACTAATCCTTTCACGAGTATGGTCGTACACGTGCAACAATGTCGTGCAAACAACACGACACGAATAACGAGAAGAAACTTCGAAGATTATATCAGTGAAATTAGAAAACAATTCACGATACGTTTGGTCATGAAAATCGTTTTAACGCTGCTGAAACTCGTGAAAGGACTAATAATAATATTTCCTGTGTAATTCTTATTGTTATGCATAGGAGAGAAATACTCGATGATTAAATGTGTAATTTATAGAATGGAACTAAAGGATCTAGGAATCGAAGAACATGTATTCGAGGAAGCACTTCGGAACAAGGAACCCGGCAAGACGTGCAAAATCTTGGAGATTCGACCTCATAACATGTCGGAGCAAGGACTGAATTTTTTTAGCAATATATTCCGTTTGCATATTCGATACGCTGTCACTTCTAACAACAAGAGGAACGAAACGAGATCGGAGAAATGGATAATTAAGATGGAACCATCGGAGAAAATGCCACTTCTCATGGTTCGCGAGCAAGCCATGTTCCTCACAGAAGTGTCAGTTTTTCGTTGTGTTTTACCCAAGATAAAGGAACTTCTCAATCACCAATTGAGTCCAAATTTATATTACGGCTCTTCCGATCCTCACATCCTCGTTATGGAAGATCTGAAAGAGAGAGGGTTTATCATGAAAGATCGGCAGAAAGGATTGTCGTTTGAACACTGTCGCTTAGTTATAGAACAACTTGCGAGATTACATGCTGGATCTGTCGCTGTTTTCGAAAAGGTGTGTATGAGAAATCGTACAATGAATCCTCGATTAACCGAACTAATTACCGTGAGTAAAACCGGATAACCGGACGATTAAAATTGTGCCCGAGTTTCGTGTGAAGCTTAACCCTTTGCACTCGACGATTTTTTGGTTTCAGAAGAATAGAAATTTACAGATTTTCTGCTATAAAACTGACGTTATTTTTGTGACTGGTAAACAAGGAATAATCGTGTAATAATTAACACGCAAAATTATTTGATTTAGATATCTCGCATATTGTTGTATTATCTTAAATTTGATATATTAATTAAAATGGGTCTTCGTAATTTTATGGTGACTGACAGTCGTCTCTCGAGTGCAAAGGGTTAATAGTTTGTCACGAAAATTGCTACATATTTATCTTATAATTATTACATATTCGTGTTTTGACCTTTTTTCTTGCTTGAAATTGTTTTCCATCTTCTCAAATTGCAAATTTCTTTTTAAATTCGTATTTCACGGTGTTACTTTCTTTTTATACTTCGTATGAATGTTTATCATGTGTTTTTATCTATTGTTTAATACTCGTAGTATAGGAAGTATAGTAAATATGAAATAAAACCGATAATATTGTAAATATTAATCTATTCGCGTCATTTGATGAACTGTACTCACATGGGACGACTATAACGTATAAGTCATTAACGATAAGAAATCGTTATCAATAAGACAAGAAATCGTTCATAAGTCAAAGAACGATGAGTCCATGCTTTCATTACTATGCATGCAAAATTCCAGGACATAAAAGTTGATTTTATACGATTTTTTAAACATTTAAATCTGATTCCCCATTTAACAGAACAGGCATTTAACCCTTTGCGGACGAGAAACGAAGCTAACGACACATTCGGTGTACACTAAACGATTAAAAATAACAAATAGAAGGAAATTCTCCGAATGAAAAAATATGTATGACATTGAGGACAATGCTAAAATTATTTTTCGCTGTATTCCATGCAGCTTTCATTCAGAAAAATTAAAAAAACTTTCACGTATATTATGACATTCCTCCGTAAAGGGTTAAACATGGCGCGAATGGATTAAATACAAATATATTTACATACTAAATATAGTGATATAATGAATACTAAATATAAGTATTAAAAAAAAAAAATTGACAGAAAGTATAATATACTTTCGAAGTATAACAAAGTAATATGAAGCTTGTAACTTTTCATACTTATTTTATACATAAAATACTATGCGTTCACGCCGAGTTAGCACAGCGCGTTTTCATTTTGAGGGCTGACTGATTTTGCTGACACTTCTTTAATTATAAACAACGTCCATTATTGGTCGGAAGGGTGACAAAAATCATCGTTGAACCTTAGTGAGATCGAGTTAGATAGAAACGTTAACTTTAAGAAATAGAAAACTAACGTCGATGGTATCTCACTCGGTCTCGCTACAGTTCGTCGATGATTTTCGCCACCATTTTGGTCAATAATAGTCATTGTTTATAATTAAGCGAATGTCAGCGAAGTCAGTCAGCCCTTAACACTAGGTTTACGTGCTTTTTTTTGCATACCTATTTCTACGGACACCCGTCAGATTTAGGATAAAGAAAACCACATGTTTTCTTTAAAAAAACAAACGATGGATTTAATTTGAAAACAATCGCAATATTAACAGACTTAATATAAGTTAATTAAATCTGTTAATATCGTATAATTGAAGCAACCCATCCGTCAAATTCACGGGTCCCGTAAATCTAGTGTTAAAATGAAAACCAGCTGTGCCAACTCATCGCGAACGCATGGTATTTTATGTATAAAATAAGTATGAAAAGTTACAAGCTTCGTATCTTCCTTCGAACTTTATAAATAATTTATCGAGTAACGTCAGTTCGGATTTATTTTTACAGTATCCAGAAATGATCGAACATTTCAAAGGTGGCGGTATCGTCACGGACAAATGTCCCGAAATTTTTCTTCGAATGATGGAAGTGAGCCTTTTAAGAATGGGTAACCAGATGCGAAAATGGCCGAACGAAAAGTGCCACGGGCCAGCGGAGAAATTAATCAAAATATCGGGAATTGTCGGAGAACGATGCAAAGAAGTGAATAATTACGAGGAGAGTGAATTCTGCGTGCTGAATCACGGCGATTGTTGGATTAACAATATGTTATTCAAAGAGAACGAAGAAGGACAACCTACTGATCTTCTGCTGGTAATATATCTCTTCCCACGTATTTTTTAACGTCACAGTCGAAATAAAAAATTAATCGAGACTAGTTTCGAACGATTTCAGGTTTTCACAGTATTTACACTCACGCGTGATAGTATTCGAATGTTTTGAAAAGCGATATACGCGTGTTAAAATGATAATGAAATGATGTGTATAGTAAGAAGGAAAATTAGAAAGTAATTCAATATCGGATGCAATGTTTACAATACGTTTAGTATAAACAGAGCCATTGGTGAATCGAGAAAATATTTGAAAGTAACATTAATTGAAAAATAAAAAGTTTGAATTGCGCTTATGGCTGACCTTAAGACGAAATTCCACTTAACTCACTAGCGCCACCACGGTCCGTATTTACAATAAATATTCTAATAAATTCGAATTTGATGTAATCTTGAAATTTCTTCTTGCTACATGTATCATATTGTTTTAAACATTTCAGCTGTTGAACGAAGCACACGTAGACGTTCGAATACTTTGGTGTATGTTTAAGAAACGTTTTTGAAAGTTACGTGTAAGTAGCGTTCTGAAAATTCTTTGATATCAGCTACAAGAATTTAAAAAAATATATATTCTTACTTAAATGTTTCAAGATTACTTTCCTAAGGTGTAGCCGAATACAAAATACCCTAATTTATCTTATTTAAAACCACACAATTGCAATTTTCACCTTACTTTTAGTCATAATAAAATCGGTATGGAAACTTGCAGGTTACTCTCCAAATAATTACAATATTGAAAATCAATTTCTCTACTCGCTATGAACAACGTAGGAAAATTCTCAGAATCCTAGAAACTTCGTATACTATTGAAAAACGAAAAATATTCGTCAGAAAAATAGAAAAACGTAAAAATATAAATATAAATATAAATATATGTATCTCAAAAATTTGGAAATATCTTTGGTAAATTATCTTTCGTTGTACGTGAAATCTGAATGAATGTTCTGAAAATTCTCCGGCTTTAAATAAAAATTCTCAAAAATTCTCAAAACACGAACTAATCCGTTTCTTATAATTTTACAATGCGTCATTTTTTCAGCTCGATTATCAATTTTCCGTTTACACTTCGCCGTGTATCGACCTGTTATACTTCTTGAACATCTGTCCCGAGTTTGACGTAAAGTGCGATTACGACGATCGTTTATTGAAGATCTATTTAGACAAGTTGGAAGAGACAATGAAAGACATCGGTTGCAAGAGGGAGCCACCGACGATGAAAGAATTAAAAGAAGCGATCCACAAAAGAAGAGCGCACACGATTTTAGCCGGAGTGGTGCTTTACTTCCGGATGATAGCAAACAAAGAGGATACCGAGACATTCACAACGGTGTACGAAAAGTTAGGAGGTGAAACTAAAATGGACGTTTTCAAAAATCCATACGCGATCAAAATTGCAGAGAAAATGTTCCCAATCATGGACGAGAGAGGCTATTTTGATTTTGACTAGAACGATTACCCGAGTATTCTGGATATCGTCCATCTTGGTTATTATACATATCGATATTTGTTTAAAATGCGACGATAATTGCGTGGGTATGAAAAATGGTAGAAACGAAATTTCAAATTTTTATAAGATTCTCTATTTTACCCTGGTGAATAATTTTTAAGAATTTAAAATATCGTATAAACAAACAAAGTGTATAGAATGTGGATAATAATTTAGCTTGTAATGAAATTTTCTTAATTTTATTTTATTTCACTTTTTTAACATTTTTTTCTTTTATCTGATTATTCGACTGGTTATGGTAGGTTTAATGCTTGCAATCTGTTGTTTTAAACTGCCTGAGAGACTTTTGTCTGAAATATTTTTTTATGCAACAAATAGTTTGCAAGATAAGTCAATGGTTGCATGGTTGCGTGACTCAACTTGTATATAAAAAGGTGCAAATATGTATATATATATATAAAGTAGGTTAACATCAAAGCAATACATGTCACGATTATGTTATAACATAATTTTGTCCATTCTGTCTGTTCTGTTTGTCAACTTTTTTTGTTAACACCACAAATGTTTTATACAGTATTCCATAAAATTTGTCTCGTTTCAAAGAACACTATTACTGCTCAATATTAAAAATATCGAAATTAAATTTTGCTCAACTTAATAGTTTAAAAATTAGACAAACATTTATAGAAAACAATAGGTTTTTATCTACGATTAATTTTAGAAGCATTTTTCAAAAATATATCTTTGTATAATAACATAAATTTGATAAATTCTTGAATATTTAACAAATTAATTAACGAGTTTATATAATTCCAGTTACGTTTAAAAAATAAACTAAGCCCGTATTTTAGAGGAAAAAATATTTTTTTAAAATAACGTTATTGTTACTACTATAAGTAATTAAATATTTTAAGCATACTTATTTAGACGTTTTGGACTGTTATGGCACTTGGAATTACAAAGTGTGCCAGACTTTTTATAATTGCATTTATTAAACTCACATTGTTCCTTGCAAGCGCATTGTTGATATCCCTGAAGGAAATAATTTTTTAACACATTCTCGGATTCGTTGCATTTACCAAACTTAGCGATGATTGTATATAATAACCGAGAATTAATCACATTTACCGCAACGATTTAATATATATTTATTTACCCACATTCTGCACCCAACAAATCCGGTAATTAAACGATTCCATATTTTAGAGATAAGTTTTGTAATCTCCAAAAAACAATCTAAATGTAATAGAAATGTTTGCGGAGAATGTATTTTAAAAGCAGAGTTTATATGTAAAAAATGTTTTTGATTAATTTTGTACAAATAAATCTTTCATGTAAATTGATTTACAACTATTTTCTTTGCAAATGACTTCGATTTTCTCGTACGAGTGAAATTGGCTCTGTTGAAAAGATGAGTCTCGTAATCTCGAAAAATTAATCTAAGATATGTAGAAAGCTAAAAGCAAGTTTTCTTTCGTTTTGACTTAAAGAAGAATTCAGGGCTTGCGCGATTGATACACCGAGAAGGAACAAATCGTTATAAACACAAAACGAAGAAATTAATTTATCTGATCAAATAACTCAACTCCGAAAGCACGATCGAACACTTCTTTATAATTCACGGCAATACCAAACATTTGTATCGATCACAATTTAATTCGCAGCTTTCAACTCGGTACTTTAAGATTGCGGACTCTGAAACTCAAAAGACTCCGTAAATCAGCAAGGATCCTTTTTTTATAGCTTTTTAAAAACAATTGTTTATCGGTAACCCCGGTGTTATCGATTTCTATATTTCCTCCCAGGAAGCAATTCTAACTGGCCTTGGTCAGTCTAAAAACCCACCTTCCGAAAAATAGGTTTGTATTAATTATTAATTAATAATAATTATAGGTTTGTAAGATTTAAATTTCCAGATGGATTGTTTACATAAACCCTGTTGACTTTCAGTCAACAGTCAATCGCTCTGAAGAGGCACAGGAAGAAACATACACCCTTCCTTAACCGTTTGAGTGCCACGTGTTTCCACGTTCAATCGTGCCAACGAACACTTTTTAGCTTATCTTATTTCCTGTCCGAAAATTTGCAACCAAATGATAGATTGAAATTNATCCGCGCTAACACTGGAGAATTCGTGGTTTAACACTAAACCTACCATGGTCTAAGTCACCGTTTCTTAAACTTTTATTAACTGCTTGCACTCGAGAGGCGACTCGTCATTTAATCAGATTCTAAAGATCGATATTAATTAATATAGGAAATTTAGAATTACCCAATGATACGTGGAATATACATACGATTTTACATACGATTTTTAATTTATCGGTTTAAAAATGTAGATGACTTTGTGGGAGAAAGTTTTTCAATTGCTATTTTTCTGTAGCGGTAAAATCGTTAAGTACAAAGAGTTAAAAGAATAAAACATCTTTATAAGGAAGTTAAAAGACTATTTGTTTTTTTGTCCTTTATCGGAAATACGTTTTCAAAGGTAAGGCTCTCAGTATCACAAACGCAAAATTTCTGAGTGGCTATAGACGCTCACAGTAGTCAAAGGGTTAATAAAGTAATAGCGATTTATATATATATATATACGTATATAAATTTAGTGTCACCTATGGACGTGACCTTAGGATGTGACATATCTATAAGAATACGTTATAGAGTAAGATCGACATGAAAAATCATGAATGTCGAGAGATTATTCAGGAAAAATGTGTATAAAATAATTAACTCTGCTCAACGCTAGAACTTCTGGTCTGTAATGTACTTAACCTTTTAGATACTACGCGCCACTATAGTGGGTTTCATTATCATTTTTCAGGACGACGCGCCACTATAGTGACTTTCGTGTATGTCATCTCTCTGAACGACGCGCCACTCGATTATATTATTAGTTATTAAAGTGAATTGTTATAGTTAAAGTACGTGTAATATATATTTTTCAAAAATTATCATTTAATCATCAAATACTTCGTTTGAATGTTCTCGTGCACAAAACGGAATTGCCCGTCACACTTTGCGGTGTTATATCAATTATACGTTGTTCACGTCAGACCCTGCCGTCCAGGGAAATAGCCACACGCAGAATTCTGCCGTATCTAAAAGGTTAAATTTGGTTTTATAAGTTTTGAATGTCAGTGTGCGAGTTCATTCGAAGTTAATTCGAGTACCAAACGAAATATCTCGGATTTTTGTAACAAATATCGCGAGTACGATCGTTTACATTCCTCATTCTCATACCACAGATTCTATGAGAAGCAAATCAGCACAGATTGTCCCGTGACTCGCGTTAGATGGATCACGCATAGACGTCGCGATTAGCGCACACGCGCACACCTCGGATAGTCGATAACGAGGATCTCGCGCTACCTATCGCGATCAGGGATCGAGAAGTAAGAAGATGCGAAGGGACGAGGCTAATCCGGAGCATCGGTCGCTTTGGACGGCATTGGAAAAGAAGAAAAAGCGACGACACAGTCGATGAACTTTCGAAAAGGTCCTTGGAACGAACGCGCGGCCTTGGCGGTGAGCCGGTAGCAATTGATTTATTGTAGGGCAGTAAAGCACTAGGCTAAAAGGTCTCTGAAAGCATCGTCTCGGTAACCTACATCGTGAACAGAGAAATTGTTGTGGCAAGCCTCGATGGGGTGGCTTTTGCCTCGAGCAAGATCTCGGCCAAGAGAAACGCGATGGAGCTGTCCTGTCCCTTCGCAAAGTCTTCTGGTCTAGTTCACGCTGCCTTTTCTTGCTCGCGCTGACCTGCAAGGATGCACGAGGCATTCGTAAATCATAGTAGAAAGGCGATCGGGGGAAAATTCGGTAGCCGATCTTCGGTTCTCCGCACGAGGTACGAGAAAGTTGGGACAAGGCAGAAGCTTCGGGCGAGAAAATAAGGGATAATGGGAAAACTGGACGTCCGTGAAGTATTCGGGTTATTCGGTCGTCAGTGGCAGAAAATTCCGGTAGCTGGCTCCGATTAGTTCCGAGAGTCTTCCTCGCTTTCTTGTCTTTGGCCACCTTCCTGCTTCCGATACAGTAGTTTGCATCGTCTGGCCTGAAATGGCGTGAGACAAGAATCTAGCCGAGGGTCCTCTCGCTTCTCCTCTTTTCTATATCCTCTTCTTGTAATTTCTAACACGTTTTTCCACGTTTAGAAAATTATATTCTTGGAACGGAGATAGAACGAAGTAATCGGGAAGCAGACACCGTAAATAGTCAGTCGATGTGTCTGTATTTTGCATGGTCTGGCCTGAGATGGTGTGAGATTACAATTTGGTTGAGAGTCTCCTTTCTTCTCCTCTTTTCTATATCCTCTTCTTATAACTTCTAACTCGTTTTCCCACGTTTAGAAAATTGTATATCTTGGAACGGAATTAAAACAACGCCATCGCGAAGAAAATACCGTAGATAGTGAGTCGATGAATCTAGTCGAGGGTCTTTTTTCTTCTTTTTTTCATATATCCTTTTCTTACAATTTGAAATTTGTTTTTCCATAGAAAAGATATAAAATAAATAAAATATAAAATATATAAAATAAATTACATTGTAAAATAACTTGCATATTTTTATAGTAATTCTTCTTC
>NIJG01000867.1:50782-61602 GCA_002201625.1 Euglossa dilemma | reverse complement strand
CAACTGGTATAATATCAAACACTTTACCGGAGGCCTTACCTTCCGCGAACATCACCCTCTTCATCGAGAGTATAACTACGTGTTCAGAGAGACAAAGTAGTTTATATTTTAGGGACGGGCACGTTAATTTCATCTATGAAATATAAAGAGCGATGGTCAAACCGTGCGAGAACGAAACCAACTTCTGTTTGAGACGAACGGCTATGTCAATAGCTTCACTTATCCTGTAGTAAGGAGAGTCAAACCAGGTATTCCGGGAGTGTGCCCGCTGAAGAGTTTTTGCAATAGACACATTAGTTCTTGGTGTAAACATTACAGTTGATCGTCAAACAGTTTGAGAGCATTACCAATTGGTATAAAGACAAACGTTTTACCAAAGGCCTTATATTCCGCTGAACATACCGGCTTCTTCGAGAATATAAGCTCGTGTTCACAGAAAAAAATTAGTATTCATTTCAAGCACCTTAACTTCATGTACAACTTAGAAGATCCAGGGTCAAAACAGTCGAGAACGTCTGCAACTTGTTCTAGTGTCGAACGGCTAAGTCGATAGTTTCACCGATACTGCGAGTCCGAGTGCCAAATATGGCAATCCGGGAGTAAATCTGCTGAAAGGTATTGGAAATGGAAACCATAATACACGTGTTCAATATTATAAAAGACCGTCAAACCGTTGTAGAACGCTACACATTGGTACTGAATCAAACATTTTACGGACAGCCCTACCTTGTGAAAAATTCTCCGCAGAACCGAGGGTATAAATTCGTGTCCAGAGGATCAAATTAGTAAACGTTTTAGTGACGGGGATCTTAACTTCATTATAAATTAGAAGATCGTGTGTCAATCCGTTTCAGAACGTTAAAATCTTCCTTGAGAGACGTACGGCTAAGTCAATTCCTACACTTATCCTGTGATTCCGAGAGTGAAAACAGTCATTACGGTAGAAAATCCTCTGAATTCTATAGGCAACTGTCACGATAATTTTCTGTTTGAACATTACAGTAGAAGGACAAACTGTAGGAGATCATTGCCAATTGGTGTAGAGTCACTCTCTTTACAGAATGTCTTTCCCTCCGATAACATAGGCCGCTGTGTCGAGAGTATAACTTCGAGTTTAGAGAAACACATTACAATACATTATAGTGACGGCACCATAAATTCATGTATGAATAAGGATATCGATGGCCCAACCGTTCGAAGTCGTTACTATCGTCTGTAAAGAGTCGAACGGCTGAGTCAATTGTTTCACCTATCCTTTTATTCCGAGGGTCAAACCTGGTATTCCGGGAGTAAATGCACTGAACATCATTGGCATTAGATTACCCCATTTCAGTATGCAGAAATTAAGGTACGGGGTCAAACAGATGTAGAACAATACGTATTGGTATATAGTCAAACTTTCCTGAAGGCCTTACCATCCGTTATGCTAACGCCCTGTATCGAGAGCATACCTCCCTGTTCATACACGGATATTAGGATGCATTTTAGTCCCGGGAGCTTTAATTTCATGTATGAATTAGCATATCCAGGTTCAAAACGTACGAGTACGATACCACCATCTTAGAGAGCCCATCGGCTGAATCGCTAGCCTCGCCTATCCTGTGATTGTGAGAGTCATACCAGGTATTCAGGCAGTAAATCTGCTGGCCGGGATTGGCAATAGACACCTTAATCCAGCGTCTGATCTATAATTGAGCGTCAAAAAGTTTGTGAACATTACCAATTGTTATAAAGTCTAACGTCTTACCGAAGTCCGTAACTTCCTCGCAACTAATTCGCTTCATCGGGTGTATGACTACGTGCTCAGAGGATCAAGTTAGAAAACATTTTAGTGACGGGGACCTTAATTTCATTATAAATAAGAAGATCGAGTGTCAAACAGTTCGAGAGCGTTACACCTTCTTTGATAATAGAACGGCACAGTCAACAGCGTCCCCTATCCTGTGATTCTGAGAGTCCAACCTGGCATACCGGGAGTGAAGCCGCCGTACAGTATTGGCATTAGACATCATATTTCAGGTTACTGATATTAATGAACAGAGCCAAACCATTATAGAACTTTACCTAATGCAATGGAGTCAAACCTCTTACTGAATGCCTTACCATCCCAACACATAATCCACTGTATCGAGGGTATAATTTCGAGATCATAGAGGCAAAGTAGTATTCATTTTAGTGACAAGTTCCTTGAATCCATGTATGAATTAGAAGATCGTGCGGCAACCTGTTATATAATGTAAGCATCATCTTTGAGAGTCGCGCAGCATGGTCAGTAGCTCCACCTATCGTGTTACTCCGAGAGTCATGCCAGTCCTTCTTGGAGTATATACGGTGATCTTGTGTGGCCATTGACACCTTAATTCGAGGATTGAACATCATAGTATAGAGTTAAACTGTTTGAGACCGTTACCAGTTGGTAGAATGTCAAACATTTTGCCGAAGGCCCAACCTTCCGCGAAATTCTGTGGCTACATCGAGAGTTTAGGGTCCTGTTATCAGAAAGAAATTAGTATTCATTTCAGTCACGGGCAACCATAACTTCATGAACGAATTAGAAATCGATTATTGAACCTCACGAGAACGTTGGCATCTTCTGTGAGAAACGAACGTCTAATTCAATAGCTTCGCCTACCCTGCGATTCCGAGAGTCAAATCAGTTATTCCGGGAATAAATCAGCTGAACAGTATTGGCTATAGACACCTTAATTCACGGTTTGAATATTATAATAGCGCGTCCCACCGTTCGAGAACGTTACCAATCTCTAAAAATGGAACTTTGTACCGAATGCCTCACCGCTCGAGGAGCTGACCCACAGTATCGGGAGTAAAGCTACGTGTTTATGGAAACAAGTTAGTATACAATTTAGTGGCGGCACTTTAAATTCATGATTCAATTAGAATATCGAGGGTCAATGCATTCGAGAACGATACCACCTTCAATGAGATACGAACGGCTATGTCTATAGTTTCACATATCCTGCAACTTCGTGAGACAAACGAGGTTTTCAGGGGCGAATTCGCTGAATAGTATTGGAATCAGACGTTTTAATTCACGGTTTGAATAAAAAAGTAGAGAGTCAGGCCGCTTGAGAGCATTGTCAATTTGAATAAAGCCAAACACATTACCGATGGCCTTTCGTACGGAGATGCAGACTCGCCGTTTCGAGGGAATAAGTTCGTGTTCAGAGAAAGAAACTACAATTCATATCAGTGACGAGCACCTTAACTCCATGTATAAATTAGATCATCGAAAGTCAAACCTTTCGAGAACGTTGCCACCCTCGGTGAGAGACGAACGTTTATGCCAATAGTTTCACATATTCTGTGTTTCCGAAAGTCAACCCAGGTATTCCTGGAGTGAATCTGCTGCACAGTAATGGCGGTAAACGACTTAAATCTAGGTTTGAAAATCAATGCAGACAGTCAAACTGTTGAAGAACGTTACCAATTGCTATAAAGTTAAACGTTTTACCGGAGACCATACAATCCGCGAACCTCACCGACTCCATCGGGAGAATAAGTTCGAGTTCAGGTACAGAAATTAATATCCATTTCAGTGACGGGCACATTAACTTCATGTAAGAGTTAGAATGTCTAGTGTCAAACCGTTCGGGATCGTCACCACTTTCTTTGAAATTCGAACAGCTGTGTCAGTAGCTTCACCAATAGTTGTCATTCCGAGAGTCAGACCTGGTATTCCAGTGAGAAATCCGCTGAACAATATGGGGAAAAGAAACATTATATCACGCTATGCATATTATCTGTAGGGAGTGATACCGCTTGAGAACGTTACCAATTTGCATAACGTCTAACACTTTATCGCATACCTTACCTTCCGAGAACACAACCCGCGGTATCGTGGTTATATCCTAGTGTTCAGGGAAGCAAAGTAGTATACATTTTAGTTACTTGCTCCTTAAATTCATGTATGAATTAGTGGATCGAGGGTCAAAACGTCAGAGAACGATACCACCTTTTTTTGGGATTCGAACGGCTAGGTCAATAGTTTCACCTATCCTGTGATTCTCAGAGTCAAACGAAGTATTACGGGAGTAAATCCGCTCAACAGATTTGCAATATACGCCTTGATTCACGGATTGAATATTAACGGAGACCGTCAAATCGTTTGAGAGCGTTACCAATTCGTATAAGATCAAACGTTTAACTGAAGGCCTTACCATCTGCGAAACGCACCGGCTTCATCGAGAGTATAAGTTCGTATTCACAGAAAAAAATTAGTACTCATTTCAGTGACGGACCCGTTAACTTCATGTATGAATCAGAATATCAATGGTCAAACCGTTCGAGAACGTGACCACCCTCCTTGATAGTCTAACGGATAAGCCAATAGCTCCACCTATCCAGTGATTCCGAGAGTCAAACAAGGCATTCTAGAAGTACATGCGCTGTACAGGTCTAGTAATAAACACCTAAATTCTCAGCATGAGCATTAAGGTTCGGTGTCAAATCGTCGAAGAGCATTACCAATTGCTATAAAGTCATTCTTTTTGCAGAATACGTTACCTTCCGGGAACGTATCCCGCTGTATCGATAGTATGACTTCGTGATAAGAGAATCAAGTTAGTATGCATTTTAGAGAAGGGCACATTAATTTCATGAATGAAGTAGATGATCGCAGGTCAAACCATTTGAGATCCTGACCGCCTTCTCTGAGATTCCAACAGCTAAGTCAATGCCTTCCCCTTTCCTTTGATTCCGAGAATCAATCCCGGTATACCGGGATTAAATCCGCTGAATAGTATTGGCAATAGACACATCAATTCGCGGTATGCATGTTGCTGTTGTGGGTCAATCCGTTTGAGAGCGTTACCGATTGGTATAAAATCAATCGTTTTACAGAAAGCATTCCCTTTCGAGAAGCTAACCCACGGTATCGAGGTTATAACTTAGAGTTTAGTGCGAAGAGAAGCAAATTTGTATACATTTTAGAGAGGGGCACCATAATTTCACCTATGTGTCAGGAGATCGAGGGTCGAACCGTTCGACAACGTTAGCACCTTCATTGAGAGTGGAACGGCTATGACAACAGCTCCACTTATTCTGTGATTCCGTCAGGCAAACTGGCATATCGGGTGTATATCGACGGTAACGTATTTGCCTTGGTCACTCTATTTCACGGTATAGGTATCAAGCTACAAAGTCAAACCGTTATAGACCGTTACACATTTGTATAAAATGTCAAATTTGATACAGATTGCCTTTCTTTCCGAGGAGCTAACACGCTGTATCGAGATTAAGACTTCGCGTTCGAGGAAGATAGAGTATGCATTATAGTGACGGCACCTCATTTCCATGTATGAATAGAATAATCGAAATTACTATCAGATATCCACATATCTGTAGAATCGCACGGCTAGTTCAGTAGCTTCACTAATACTGAGGTGCGGAGGTTGAAACCAGGTATTCCGGGAGTTGTACGCTGAGAAGTAGTGGCAATAGACACCCTATATAAGGGTATAAGTATTTGTGTACAGATTCAAACCGTTGGAAAACGCTACACACTGGTCTGCAGTCAAACGATTTTCTGAAGGCCTTACACTCCGTAAACCTAACCCGTTGTATCGAGGGTATAACAACGTGTCCGCAGGAACAAATTAGTAAACATTTTAGTGGCGGGAACATTAATGTCATTTATGAAATAGAGAATCCAGTGTCCAACAGCTCGAAACCGATTCAGCTTCGTAGTGTAGTCGAATGGCTATGCCAATAGCATCACCTATCCTGTGATTCCTATAGTCAAAGCAGGTATTCCGGGAACAAACGCGCCAAACGTTTTTGGCAATATACACCTGAATTCACGGTTTGAACATTAATATATATCATCAAACCGTTTGAGAGCGTTACCAATTGGTATAAATTAAAACGTTTTACCGAAGACTTTACCTTCCGCGAACCTCTCCCGCTTCATGGAGAATACAAGTTCGTGTTCGCGGAAGGAAATTAGTATTCATTTCATTGAAGGGTACCGTAAAATCATGTATGAATTAGAAGATCTTGTGTCAAACCGTCCGACGACGTTACCACATTCATTCACACTCGAACGGCATAGTCAATAGCTTCTCCTTTTCTTGTGGTTCCGAAAGTGAAACCAGGTAATCCGGGAATAAATACGCTAAACAGATTTGGCAATGGACACCTGCGTTCACGGTTTGAATATTAAAGTAGAGCATCAAACCGTTTGAGAGCGATACCAATTAAGATAATGTCAATCACTTTACCGACGCCCTTACCGTCCGGGAAGCTAAACCGCCGTATGGTGTCGTGGTTAGAGAAACACATTAGTGTAAACTTTAGAGCCGGCACATTAAGTTCATGTGTCAATTAGAATATCAATGTTTAAAGAATTTCAGGACATTACCACACTCTTTGAGAGTTGGACGGCAAGGCCAATATCTTCGCCAATCCTGTGATTCTGAGAGTCACACCAGGTATTCAGGTCGTAAATCTGCGGGGCAGTTTTGGCCCTAAAGACTTTAATTCACGGATTCAATGTTAAAGCACAGAGTAAAATTGTTTACGAACGTTACCAATTGGTATGAAGGCATTATCTTTACCGAACGCCTTACCTTCCGAGAACCTAGCTCTCTGTAGCGAGAGAATAACTTCGTGTTAATAGAAGTAATTTAGTGTACATTTTACAGACGGCACCGTAATTTCATGTACGCAACAGACGATCGAGTGTCATACCGTTCGAGGACGGTACCACCTTCTATGATACTCCAACAGATAAAAGAATAGCTTCACATACCCTGTGTTTTCGCGAGTCATTCCAGGTATTCCGAGAGTAAGTCCACTCAACAGTATTGTGCAATACTCGCGTTAATTCTTGGTATGGCATTAAAGTAGATCGTCAATCCGTTTGAGAGCATTGCCAATAGGCATGAAATCAAACAGGTTACCGATGGTCTTACCTTCGGAGAAGCTAGCCAGATGCTTCGAAAGTATAACTTCGTGTTCAGAAAAAGAAATTAGTCTACATTTCTGTGATGGGTGTAATGGCTGTAATTTCATGTATGAATTACAAAACCGAGCGTCAAACCGTTCGATGACGTTACCTCATTCTGTGGGAGGCGAACGGATTAGTCAATAGCTTCACCTATCTTATGATTCAGAGTGTCAAACTAGGTATTCCTGGAGTAAATCTGCGGAATAGTATTGGCAATAGACAGTTTAATTATATTAAAATTGTGCGTCAAACCGTTTCAGAGCGTTACCAATTGATATAAAGTCAAACGTTCTACCGAAGGCCGTACCTTCCGCAAACCTCACCCGCTTCACCGAGAGCATAGCTAAGTGCTTAGAGGATCAAATTAGTATTCATCTCTGTGTACGGATACATTAACGTCATGTATGAATTAGAAGATCGACGGCTATGTCAAAAGCTTCACCCGTCCAGAGAAGCCGAGAGTCATGCCAGGTACACCGGGAGTAAATTCGCTGAACGGTTTTGGACATAGGCCCCTTAATTTATGTTATGTATACTAAAGTAGGGAGTCAACTCGTTGGAGAACATAGCCAGATGATATAAAGTCAAAGATTTTACCGGATACCTTACCTTCCATGAACCTAACCCGTTGTAGCAAGTGTCTTGCTTAGTGTCCACGGAAACAAGTTATCAGACATATTAACCGACGGACAATATAAAATCATGTATCAATAGGAAGATCCAGGGTAAAACCATTCGAGAACATTACTACCTTCGGGAGTCGATCAGCGAAGTCAATAGCTTCACACATCCTGTAATTCCGAGAGTCAAACCAGGTTTCTATGGAGGAAGTGCGCTGGACAGTACTGGCAATAACCACCTCAATTCACGGTATGAATATTGATGTAGATAGTCAATCCGTAGGAGAACATTACTAATTGGTATATAGTCAAACGTTTTACCGATGGACTTACCTTCCTAGTATCTAACACGCTGTAGGAAGTGTCATACCTAGTGCTCACAGAAACAAATGGGTAGACATATCAGCAGACGGACATCTCAATTTCGCGTATGAATAGCAAAGTCAAGAGACAAATTGTACGAGAAAGTTAGAATCTTTTTTGTGAGGCGAACTGCTATGCCAATAGCTACGCCTACCTTGTCATTCCGAATGTATATCCACAACATGGTACGCCCGTCACAGAAATGTAGACTACTTTATTTCCCTGAACACGAAGTTATACTCTCGATACTGCGGGATAGGTTCGCGGAAGGTATGATCTTCAGTAAAGTGAATGACTTTATAGGAATTGGTAATGTTCTCCGACGGCCTGACTCCCTGCAATAATATTCGTACCGTGAATTGAGGTGTCAATTGCCAAAACTGTTCAGTGGATTTACTCCCGGAATACCTGGTTTGAATATTGGAATCGAAGGATCGGCGAAGCTATTGACTTAGCCGTTCGAATCCCACAGAAGGTAGTAACGGTCTTATTCAAACCTTGAATTATGGCGTGTATTGGCTTTACTGTTCAGCGGATTTTCTCCAGAAATGCCTGGTTTGGCTCTCCGATACACGGGATAGGTGATGCAATTGACCTAGATGCGCGACTCTCAATGAAGGTGATAACGTTATTGAACCATTTCACTGTCGATCCTTTAATTAATTCATGAAATTAATGTGGCTGTCACTAAAATGACTACTAATTGGTTTCTCGAACTAGAAGTAATACCCACGATATAGCGGGTTATTTTCCCGGAAATTAGGGTATGCGACAAAGAATATCACGTTACACCTATTGGCATTTCAACACTACTGTCAGGGGGAAATACGTGGCATGTATTGCAATAAGACATAAACGGGCGGCTCTTTAACCTTGGTGGAAGAGACCCTTTCTAGAAGAAACTAGGTTTCATGTATTAATACTTATTCCGCAAAATAAGTGCAATACAGATACTGAATGGTTTTCAAAATTTCAAGTAGGTCTTGAGGATTGATATACGAATGTTCAAACGTCCTGTTTGATGCGTAACGTAGGACTGGCTTATTCGTTTGTGCTCGGTTCTTATATTTTAATTATCTAGTTGAGAAGACGGTTTCTGGTGATGGGTTGGCTGGTTTTGGCTGATTTTGCTGCAGTTGATATCTGAGCGGTTTCTGCTAATGCGATGGCTGAATTTTGGCTAATTTAGCTATGATTGTTGTCTGGGCGGTTTCCGGTGATATGTTGGGTGCATTTTGGCTGGTGTCACACTATCTCCGTGCAACATCTGATCGTACCGAATTGTCCGACATATTTCTATGCATTATACGGGCTAGGTTTGTTTACAGCATCTCGTTGTTTCGGAAACGCGTGGAGGTAGTGTAAAAAGATAGCCGCCGGTAATGAAACACGGCTGATGGGAACATGGAGGTAACAGTGGCTCATTCTCAAGGGTCGATAAAACGGGAAAGGCTGGAAATTCGGTGAATCCGTCAGTCGGGTAATATAATTTGGGCTGGGTACGAGGCGTCAGTATCACGCGCTGAATACTGCGTAATTTTATTCGCGAACGGATGTAACTTTGCTCTCGATCGCGGTTTCGATGAAACCGAACTCGCGGCAAAGTATTATCTACGGCTATAGCGGAGAAATAAATGCCGAGCGGAAAAATGTCGCTGCCGTAGACCGCCGAAAACCGGACCATGCATTATGCGAAACAATCCGTTTCGTCAAATTCCATTCGTCTTCAAATTTCGCCCCCTCATTATAATCCCCCCCGTGATGTACGTTGCGTCCCTGCTTTCTCCGGACATGTAACCGATTCGATTGCGTTCAAACGCCCCGATACCGCAAATCGACAAACAGATTTCGCTTACTTGGCTCTTCGAAAAATTCCGGCTATCGTGCGCGTTAGATGGATGCCCATCGCTTCTTTCGTTATTGATATTTTCACGGGCAAATTTCTCCGGGGTCAACCCGTTTCGAGAAATCGCCCGACGGATGCTTCCAACCTACTTCACCGCGCGATTTCGGGGGAATAATTTCGTTTTGAAGACTCTCGTGGTTAACAGCTTGTATAAGGTGGCGAGCTCTGTCAATTGGAATTTCCCAAGAGCATGAAAAATCAGCCACTTCAATTATATGTTGGAACGCGAGAAAGGAAAGCAGGATTTGGAAATACGGCGTAAGTCCAACAGGGAAATCCAGTATATGGTCAGCAAGTATTGGGATCGTAACGAGTTTCCTAGATTGCGTGCAATTTGTTCGGGGACAGTCGCTAATATTATACGAGAAATTCGAAATCTCAATTGAGGATGAATAGAGACGACAGAGTGGAAGCTGGAAAGATTCAAAATAATTGGTTGCTGAAAACGATAAAATTGGACGTCAAGAGAAGAAAATGTTAAATAAATTTCTTATGGAGCTGTGCGTAAGTGGCGTAGAATCTCGAAACCTCGATTCGGACACCTGACAATCCGTGAGCGAAGAAAATTTGATGTTATCCCTCGGAGGTCGAACCCACAAATGACCCGAACCGCTTCGCGACGTTCCTTGTATAGCCAACGATCAGCCGAAAATCGATTATTATTTCTCCGCTGTAATAGTGGATAAATTATTAATTCTTTCACTTTCTATATAAAATCACGTCCCCTACAGCATCGTAGTCTCTTTCTTTCTCGTTCGCGGGAATAAGTTACGCCATTAATAGCTAATGATTGATTAATATCTTTTTTTCTATTGTAAATCCGCGACTCGGGCAATTTAGCGTGGAGAATTTTATTTTGATGTTGATAATAAACTTGGCAATTTGTACGTTTTTGTAAATTATAATCACATCGGCGATTCCACCGTTTAAATTGCGATGGCAAAATCAGATCTTTTGTCAATTA
>NIJG01000867.1:2443-40181 GCA_002201625.1 Euglossa dilemma | reverse complement strand
GTAAGTAGGGTCGTGTACGCGACATCGCAGGTGCGCTGTGAAAGTGTTGGAAAAGAATAAAATATATCAAGAGGATGACCGCTCGACGCCCACGCCAGGACCAACTCAGAGCTGCTTTGATACGAAGAAGAGGACAACGATCGGTAAGTCGCATGTTTATGATTGTTCTGGTTACCCATTTCGTCGTGGAATCAATGATCCGAAGTTGCGCTGTTTGTACAGCCACTAGAAGGCTACCGTCTGGTACATTAGTGGCTAGGAAGAAATTGCGAGTGCCACGTCACCCACCCCCCGCCCCGCCTCCGTACGGTGCAATGTGGGACATGGTTTATGAGTTTATGGTCTATGAGCACGTTCAAGAACAAAACAAATTTATGTGTAATGGAGATGAAGATGTCGTACAACGTGGTGCTGAGAGGCTTGCTCCCGTCCGGCGACAGTATTACATGCTACGCGTATAACACGCTGGTGACAGCTGGCGGTGAGGATGGCGAGGCTGGATGAACTGGGAGTGGCATGCAATACTGCAGAACACCGGGGGACTGATCGCGAGAATGCGGCGCCTACACTCTGGGGTGATCTACTCCATGGCAATGTACGGAGCTCCATGTCTCTGTTCGGAGTCTCATGGCTCTGTTCGGATCCGCATTGTGGGCGGAGGACTTGATGGACAGCACGAAGAGCTGCGTCAGACTTGCAAGTGCCTAGCCGGGGCTGGACATAAAGATTCTGCGAGGATACCACACTCTACCTTATGAGGCTGCCACGACGCTGGAGGGTATCCTGTCGCTGGATCATATTGCGGCCATTCCGCTGGATCAAAATAGGACCCGAATGTTCAGAATTTTTAGGATCCGCAGTTATTATGCTGCCAGGTTTCATTTCTGCAAACGACAAGGCGCGAAGTAGGATACGTCTAACGTCTTTCTTTGTTTCGCTATAGATATAATTTTATAATTTTCGATTTTAAGATCGGCACGATGAAGATGACACAAATTTTTTGTATAATCATTTCAGGAACACCAGACGAGGATGGAACCATTGGGGAATTGCGAAACGGGATGGTAAGTGGCACGGGATGAAATGTAATTCCATGGTTTGGCTATTAAATGTCTACTATGAAGAGATTGAGAGCATTCTTGATTCTAGTGCATAATATGCAAATGAGTTGAGACACGATCCTTACCAGTTTCCTTAAAAATAGAACATCATCCCCCGATTTATAGTGAACTATGGAATTCTAAATACTTAAACAAATAATTAATACACTTTCGTCGTATCCACGCCGATGTGAGAACGCCGTATACAGTTTCGTGCCGTACAATTCTGTATCCTGAGAAAATTATAGTCAGCGTTATCGAAAAGTAGCGTGATACATTTGTACTGACCGAGAATGTATTATTACGGTTGACTCCGGAATACAGATACGAACTATTAACGTTACAAAGTTTTCGCGTCTGGTCGTTGAATCTGTAATGGGATGCTTTATCACTATTAGCATATTTTCTATCGTCGCCCCGACGGCGGTCCACTGCACGACATTGATGGCGATGGCGACGGACGCACAACTACATGCGCCGTGGCCAAAACTTTGATCTCATCGAGGCGTCTGACATCGTGTCAGTACTGCTGGTTCCGTTGTCCTCAGATCGCGGTGGGGCTCCTGTGCCCGTCGGTCCGCTTCTTCTCCTTCATGCTGCGGCGGAGTACATCATGCTGATCGAGGGTGATCGCTGAGTGCCTCCACCGCTTCTGCCACCCTCCATCTATTCAGTCACAGCACAGCAAGGCGGAGAGGCATAGGAAAAGTACAGGATTGACATGCCCACCGTGCTCACATCTGTGTTGTAAATCTGGCTACCGAGTCGAGTAGCGTTTCGCCCATCACATTCGTCCTCGGTGAGCTCCGCTCTGTTTTGTGGGCTTTGAGAACTCCGTGGACGATCATCGCCTGGGATAGGTGCTGTGAAATATATATACTTATCCCATCCAGTCGCCGTTTGTAATCCCTCAGGCTGCAGCTTGGCTTGATGTAGCCGACCTCTACTATCAGGTCGCACAATGACACAAGGGCTTGTCCCTCCCCTCGGTATGTACTAATGTGGCCAGAGGGTTTTGGGTGGGTTCCACTCCACACCGCCGCGACCGATCGGTGTAGGTGCCCGGAGCAGTTCTTGCGGTCCGGCACCGGGCACGGCTCACATGTCACAGCCAGACACAGCGAGCGTCTGCACTAGCAGGTTCTCTGACGCTCGGGAGTGGTTGATATTCGCCTGAAGGATATTGAACTTTAGGCCGTACTCATGCGCACCTGCAGGCCGATCGCCAATCATGCCCGGAGATACCAAAACTCCAGGCACATGAAGCATTGTAGGGGTCGGGCCCACAGCGCCTGCACGCGGGCTGAGATCCAGCCCACTCTTACTCTTCCGTTGTACACGATCCTGGTGGATGGCGGAGAGGGAGCATATCGCCCAAACTGTCCACAGCCCGGAGGTGGAGGTGCGGATTTCGCCGCGCATAATCTGGGTAGGGTAGCAGGCGTCCATCCCTGTGAGCCCTTTGGCAATATACTGGGGGGTAACTGAGTCGCCCAACACAGATACCCGCAGCTTTGCGCTTATTCGGTCGACTGACTCTGAGTCCTATGTTCCGGAGGGCCGCCCCAATGGCGCCTGCGAATCGTTGAGCCTTCTCCTTACATTCCCGGCCCGCTACCTCCAGCAAGTGGCCCCCGTTGGTGCCTCGCTTTGGCTTCACTCTTCGGTACTCAGGTCCAGTAGGATGATCCTACCCTCGATGGAGACATCAGCTTGGCACACGTCTCGTTGAAAGAGTTTCAAATGTGACGGCCGCTGCCGCTCGTGATTGAGCCCTTCCAACTTTGACCTGGCGTAGCGGTTGTCGCACAACTACCACTGCGGAAGGCATGGGGCGTGCTGATCTGGCCATCAGGTATACAAGTGTTGGACATGAAGGAATTAATCCCAAACAGGAAATAACTAAATAGACGTAGCAGATCACAATAATGTACACATTAGATAATTGCGGCGTGGAGTGGGGTTGGATTTGTCTACCGCGCGTGTAGCGAGTTTGGTTACGGGTAAGTTTCGGTTAGGTTCTCGCCTTTCGGTTAGGTGCTCGTACATACAAGAGGCGGACCTGCAAAATTTAAACAATGACAGGGAATAACTAAATGGAACTACTAAATTCTAACAATAACTGCATTAAGAGGGCGGGTGGATTGATCTGCGCTATAGCGACCAGGTTTATGCTATAAATGGAGCTGACATTCTCCAACATTATACAGATTCGTAATGTTGTCAAACGGATTTACGCTCGACTTTAGTATCCAAACCCTGAAATGTGGTGTCCATTACCAGTACAGTTCACCGGATTAAGTCATGGAATGCATGGTTAGACACTCGGAATCACAGCATAGGTGAAGCAAAGGACTTATCCGTTCGATTCTCAAATAAGGTGGAATCATTCTCGAACGGTTTCACACTCGATCTTCTAATCCACACGAGAAACTAAGCTACCCGACACGAAAATGTACACTAACTTGCTTCTCTGAACACGAAGTAATACCCTCTGTATAGGGGGTTATCTTCTCGGAATGTAAGGCCTGCGGTAAAGAGTTAGACTGTATACCAATATGTAATGTTCTAAAACGATTTGACTCAGTACTTTAATATTCATAACGAGAAATAAGGTGCCTAATGCCATGCTATAACGCGGTTTTCTGCCAGAATACCTGGTCTGCCTCATGGATTCACAGGAAGGGTGACCCTATTGACTTCGCTGTGCGACTATCAAGGAAGGTGGTAACGTTCTCATAGGGTACACCCTTTATCCTCATAGTCATTCATAAAGTTAAGGTGCGCGTCAGTAAAATGTTTAGTAGTTTGTTCGTCTGAACAACATTTTATATCCCCGGTACAGAGGGTGAGACTCTCGAAGCGTAAGGTCTTCATTAAGGCGATTTACTTTACACCAATAGATATCGCTGTCATACGGTTTGATGCTCTATTTTAATATTCAAACCGTGAATTCAGGTATCTATTGCCAAAACTATTTAGCGAATTTGTTTCCGGAATACCTGGTCTGTCTCTCAGAATCGCAGGACAGGCGAAGCTATTACCTCAGCCGTTTGAATCTCAAAGGAGGTGGTAACGTTCTCGAACGTTCTGACACCCGATATTATAAATCATACATGAATTTAAGGTAACGTCACTAAATTGTACAATAATGTGATTCTGTAAACACGAAGCCATACTCGCGATACAGCGAGTTAGGTTCTCGGATGGTAAGGTCTTCGGTAAATCCCTTGACTTCACACCAACTGGTAGCGTTGTTTAACGGCTTCTCGCTCTACATTAATATTGATACCGTGAATTACGGTTGTCCATTTCCAATAGTGTACAGCTTATTGACTGTCTAAATACCTTGTTTGACTATCGGAATAACGAGGTAGATGAGGCTATAAACTTAACTGTTTGAGATTCATAGAAGATGAGATAGTCCTCGAGCGGATTGACTCTCGATCTTCTAATTCATACATGAAGTGAATGAACCCGTCACTGATATGAATTCTAAATTCTTTCCCTGAACACGAAGTTATACTCTCGATTCAACGGGTTCGTCCTTCGGAAGGCAAGGCCTTCGGTAAAACGTTTGACTTTATAGGAATTGGTAACGATCTCAAACGGATTTACGCTCTACGTTAACATTTAAACCGAGAATTCAGGTGCCTGCTGCAAACACTGCTCAGCAGACATACTCCCGGAATACCTGGTCTGACGCTCGGAATCGCAGGATACGAGAACTTATTGAAATAGCCTGTCGTCTCTCACAGAAGGCGGTAACGATCTCGATAAGTTTGTCCCTCTATCTTCTTGTTCCTACATGAAATTAACGGGCCCGTCTCTAACATGTCTACCATTTTGCTTTCATGAAAACTAAGAAAGACTCTCCAATCAGTGGATTCGGCTTCTCGGAATGTAAAGCCTTTGGTAAAAATTTTGTACATATACGAAATTGTAACGTCCTACAACGTTTTGTCGCTCTATGTTAACATTCAAACAGTGTATTAAGGTGTCTGTTACCAATACTCTATCAGCCTATTTTCTCGCGGAGTATCTGGTTGGCCTCTCAGAATCACAGTATAGATGAAGCTAATGACATAGCCTTTCGACTCTTAAAGAGGATGGCTACTTTCCCGATTGGTTTGACCATGGATATCCTAATTCATAGATGAAATTAAGGTGGCCGTCTCTGAAATGTATACTGACATGTTTCTCTGAACACGGAGCCATACGTTACATACATCGGGCTAGGATTCTCGAATGGTAAGGACTTCTATATAAAGTATGGCTCTATTCGATCAGGTAACGTTCTACAGGGGTTTGAGGCTCTATATTAAAATTCAACCCGTGAATTAGAGTGTCAGATGCCAATACCTTTCAGCGAATTTACCCCCGGAATAGCAGATGACCGTCGGAATCACGGGATATGTGAAGCTATTGGCTTAGCCTTTCGATTCTCAAAGAAGGTGGTAACGTTCTCGATCGGTTTGACAATGGATCTTCTATCGTAACCATGAAATTAAGGTACCTGTCACCAATATGTGTGCTAATTTGTTTCTCAGGTCACGAGGTTATACTCTTAATACCACGGGTATGTTCTCGGATGGTAAGGCCTTCGATAAAAAATTTGATGCTATATCAATAGGTAACGTTTTGCAACGGTTTGATTCTGCATTTTAACATCTATAGCCTGAAAAAGGATGTCTAATGACAATAGTGTACGGTGGACTTTCTGGCGGTATACCTGGTTTGAGTCTCGAAATTGCAAGATAGGTGAAGCTGTTGAGTTTGCCGTACAAATCCCAATGAAGCTGGGACGCCTTGATTCTCGATGCTAACATTTATACACAAACATGTGGTGTCCGAACGCTAAAATGTCTACTAACATGTTTCCGCGAGCATTAAGCTGGACACTCGCTACAGCGGCTTCGGTTCTCGGAAAGTAACGTATTGGGTAGAAAGAATGACTTTGTAGCAATTGGTAATGTTCTCCGACCGTCTGACTGTATACATTAACACTCAGACCGTGAATTAAGGTGGTAATTTCCAAAATTCAGCGATTTAACGCCCGGAACACCTCAACTGTCGCTCGGAATCGTAGAATCGGTGAACGTATTGGCACAGCCGTTCGAATCCTAAAGAGGGTGATAACGTTCTCGAAAGGTTTCACTCATGATTATCCAATTCATATATGAAAATGACGTGCCCGTGATTGAATTGTATCCTAATATGCTTCTCTGAACACGAAGATATACACTCGATACAGCAGGTTATGTTCACAGAAGTTAAGGTACTCGGAAAAAGGAGAACTTTATATCAATTGGTAATGTTCTCCGAGCCTTTGCCTCTCTACTTTAATAATACTCACTGCGGATTGATGTGCCTATTTCTCATAGTTTTAAGCGGACTTACTCCTGGAATACCTGGATTGAGTCTCGAATTCACAGGATAGGGCAAACAACTGACTTGGCCGTTCCAATCTTACAGAAGGTGGTAGAGTTCCCGAACGGTTTGACTAAATTTTTATATTCATACGTGAATAAAAGGCACCCGTCTGTTAAAATTTCTACCAATTTGTATCCGTGAACACTCAGCAATACGCTCGGTGCAGCGGGATAGGTCCTCTGAGGGTTAGGTAGTTGGTGACAAGGCTGACTATATACCAATTCGTAATGATCTGCAACGGTTAAACTCTAACTTTAATTTTCATACCGCGAGATAAGGTGTCTGCTGCCAATACTGCTCATCGGGTTGACTCACGGAATACCTGGTTTGACTATCGATACTGCAGAATAGGTGAAGCTATTGTATTAGTTGTTCATCCCGTAAAGAAGGTGGGATCGTTCTCGAATGGATTGACTCTCGACGATTCTATTCATACATAAAAACAAGGTTTCCGAGTGATAAAACGTCTACTAACTTGTTTCCGTGAGCACTAAGCATGACACTCGCTGCAGTGGATTAATTTCTCGGAAGGTAAGGCCTCCGGTAAAACGTTTGGTTTTATACCAATCGGTAACGCTCGCAAACGGATAGATGCTCTACATTAATATTAAAACCATTAAGTCAATTGGCAATATTATTCAGCAGACTTATTCCGGGAATGCCAAGTCTGACTTTCGGAATCACTGCATAGGTGTAGCTACAGTCTCATCCACTCGACTCTGAAAGAAGGCGGTAACTTTCTCAAACGGTTTGACTATCGATCTTCTAATTCATATATGAAAATACAGTGAATATCTACTATAATGTCTACTAATTGGTTTCGGTGGGCAGTCAGCATGACACTCACTGCCGGAGTCTAAGTCGAAGGAATGCAATGTATTCGGTAAAATGAATGACTCTATACCAATTGGTTATGTTCCTCGACGGATTGAGCATCAACTTTAATATTTAAACAGTGAATAAAGGTGTCAATTGCCAATACTGTTCAGCGGATTCACTTCTGGAATATCTGGTTTAGCTCTAGGAATCATTGGACATGTGAAGCTGTTGACTTAGCCCTTCGACTCACACAGACTGTGGTAGCGTTCACGAAGCGTTTGACTTTCTATCTGTTAACTAATGGATGAAATTACGGTGCTCTTCACTAAAATGTATACTAGTTCACACTGCTGGACACGCTGTAATACTCTCGATACAGCGGGTTTGTTTTTCTGTAGTGGAGGCCTTCGTTAAAACGTCTGACTATATTCAAATTGGTAACGGTCTCAAACGCTTTGACGCTCTACTATAGTATTCAAACCGTGAATCAAAGTGCCTATTACCAATACTGTTCAGAGTACTTACTCCTCGAATATCTGGCCTGACTCTCGGAATCGCAGGGTAGATGAAGCTATTGACGAAGCCGTTCGTCTCTCATAGAAGGTACCAATGTTGTCGAGAGGTTTGACCCTCGATCTTCTAATTCATGCATGAAATTAAGGTGCTCGTAATTAAAATGTATACTACTTTGCTTCTCTGAATACGAAGTTATGCTCTCGATACGGCGGAATATTTCCGCGGAAGATATGGCATTCGGTAAAGCAAATGTCTTCATACCAATTGGTAATGTTATGCAATGGTTTGACTCGCCACGTTAATATTCATACCGCAAATAAATATGTCTATTTCCAATACTCATCAGCGGATTTACTCTCGAGTTACCTAGTTTGCCTATCGGAATCACAGGATAGGTGAAGCTGCTGACCTAACCGTTCGACTCGCAAGGAGGGTGGCAATGATCTCGAACGGTTTGACCATCGACATCACAATTGATACATGAATTTAATGAACCGCCAATAAAATGTATACTAATGTGGTTCCCTAAACCTGCAGTTATACTCTCGATGCGGCGATATAGCTTCTCAGACGGTGAGGCTTTCGATAAGATGTACAACCCTACAGGAATAGGTTATGTTCTACGATGGCCTGACGGCCTGCTTTAATAAACAAACAGTAAATTGAGGTGTCTATTGTCAATACTGTTCAGCGGTGTTACTCCAGGGTTACCCGGTTTGCCTCGCCGAATCAAAGGATCTGTGAATCTATTGACATAGCCGTTCATATCTTACAGAAGGCGGCAACGATATCGAGCTGTATGGCACTCAATCTTCTCATTAATACAAGAACGTAAGGTGCCCGTCACTGAAATAAATACTAATTTCTTTCTCTGACCGCGAAGTTATAGTCTCGGTACAGCGGGTTAGTTTTTCGGAAGTTAAGGTCTTCGGTAGAACGTTTGACTTAATAGCAATTGGTGCCGTTCTCAAACGGTTTGGCGCTCTACTTTAAAATTTATACCGCGAAATAGGGTGTATAAGTCGATTCTCAGAGTAAGTGGTAAAGTACGCGAACGATTTGACTCTGGATCTTATAACTCATACATGAAATTAAGGTGGCCATCACTAAAATGTGTACTAATTTGTTTCCCTGAAAAGGAAATTGTACTCTAGATACAGCGGGTTTGGTTCATTTTAGGTAAGGCCTTCTGTGAAAAGTTGGACGATATACCAATAGGTAACGTACTGCAAAGGTTTAACGCTCCACTTTAATATCCATATCGTGAACGAACATGTCTATTTGTAGTTCTGCACTGTGGATTGACTCCTGGAATAGTTTGTCTGACCCACGGAATCAGGGGATAGGTTAAGCTGTTGACTTAGCAGTTCTACCCTCGAAGATGGCGGTATCCCTCTCGGACGGTTTGACACACGATCGTCTTATTGATACTTGTAACGGAAGTGACCGTCTGCCAAAATGTCAGCTAATTTGTTTCCATGAACACTAAGCAGGACACTTGCTACAGTGGGATAGGTTCAAGGAACGTATGACATCCGGAAAAATGTTTTACTTTGCACAATTTGGTAATGGGCTCCAACGGTTTGACTCTCTCATTTAATATTGATACCGTGATTTAAGGTGCCCATTGTCAACACTGTTCAGCGGATTTACATCTGGCGTACCAGATTTGACTCTCAGAATTACTATATAGGTGAAGCTACTGACACAGCCGTTCGAATCTCGAAAAGGGTGGTAACGTTCTCGAAAGGTTTGTCTCCCGATTTTGCTGTTCATACGCGAAAATAAGGTGCCTGTTTGCTGAAATGTCTACTAATTTCTTTCCGCGAACACTAAGCATGAGAGTCCCTGCAGCTGGCTCGATTTCTCGCCTGGTAAGGCCTTCGGCAAAAAGTTTGACTTAGCACCAATTGGTAGCTTTCTGTAACCGTTTCACATTCTACTTTAATACTTTCACCCTGCATTAAAGAATCCGTTGCCAATAATGTTCCATGATTTTGCTATTCGAACATGAAAATAATGTGTCCGTTTGCTAAAATGTCTATTAATTTGATTGTGTGAACACTAAGCAGGGCAATCGCTACAGCGATTTAGGCTTCTCGGAAGGTAAGGCCTTCGGTAAAAAGATTGACTCCTTACGAATAGGTAACGTTCTATAGCGGTTTGACACTCTACCTTAACATTCAAACCGTGAATTAAGGTGGCTATTGCCAATACTTCTCTGCCGATTTGCTCCTGGAATACTTGGTTTTCCTCTCGGAATCACAGGATAGGTGAGGCTATTGTCTTAGCCGTACGACTCTCATAGATGGTGGTATCGTCCTCGAACGGAATGACCCTTGACCTTCTGGCTCAGAGATGAAATTAAGTTGCCCGTCACTAAAATGTGTACTTACTTGATCCTTTGAACAACATGCTTTGCTCTCGGTTCAACGTCATACATGAATGGAAGATGTCCGTCACTGAAATGTATACATATTTCTATCTCTGAACAACACATTATACTCCCAATTTAATGCGTTGGGCTTTCGGAGGGTAGAGGGTTCAGTAAAACGTTTGAATTTACTCTAAACGGTAACGTTCTCAAACAGTTTGACTCTGTACTTTAATATTCGTAACGAGTAATAGGTTGCCTAATTCCAATACGGTTCAGCGGATTTACTCCCCAAATGCCTGGTTTGTGTCTCGGTGTCAGAGGATACGTGGTGCCATTGACTTAGCTGCGCGGCTCTCAAGAGAGGTGGTAACGTTCCTGAATTGTTTGATACTTGATCAACTTATTCATACGTAAAATTAAAGTGCCCGCCACTAAAATGTGTACTAATTTATGTCTCTGAACACGAAGTATTGTTCCCGACCCAGCGGGATACGATTCAGGAAGGTAAGGCCATCGATAAAAAGCTTGACTCCATAGCAAAACGTGTCAATCTACATCGGTTGGCTCTGTACTTTAAAATTTATGCAGTGAAATAGACTGTCTAGTGCCAAAACAACCCAGCGTATTTACTCACGGAATACATGGTTTCACCCTCGAAGTCACAGGATAAGTGAAGCTATTAACTTATCCGTTCGACGCCCAAAGAAGGTAGTATCGTTCTCTAACGGTTTGACACTGGATCTTCTAATTTATACATGAAATTACGGTGTCCGTCTCTAAGATGCATACTAAATTGCTTCCCTGAGCAGGAAGTTATGCTCTCGATACAGCGGAATATCTTCACGGAAGGTTAGGTTTTCGGGAACAGTTTGACTATATACCAATACGTAATTTTCGACATCGGTTTGACTATGTACGTTTATATCTATAGCCTGAAATAGGGTGTTTAGTGTCAATGATTTACTGCGGATTTACACCAGAAATACTTGGCTTGACTCTAGGAATCGCAGGATGGGTGATGCTGCTCACTTAGCCGTTCGACTCCCAAAGAAGGTTGTCACCTTTTCCAGCGGTTTGACACTCGATCATCGAATTCATACCTGAAATTATGGTGAACGTCAATAAAATGTATCCCAATTTGTTTCTCCGGGCACGAAGTTATACTCTCGGTACAGCGGGATAGGTTCACTGTATGTAAGGCCTTCGGTACATAGTTTGACTCTATACCAATAGCTAACGTTCTACAACGTTTTGACTCTGTACTATAATATTCGTGCCGTGAATTGAGGTGTCTATTTCCAATACTGTTCAGCGGACTGACTCCCAGAATAACTGGTTTGACTCACCGAATCACAGGAACGGTGAACCTATTGACATAGCCCTTCGTCTCCATCAGAAGGAGGCAACGTTGTCGAGTGGTGTGACCCTCGATACTATAATTCATGCATGAAATTAAGACGCTCGTGTCTACAGTGTATACTAGCTCGTACCTCTGAACACGGTTGTATACTCTCAATAGAGCGGGTCAGTTTTTCGGAGAGTAAGGCATTCTGTATGACGTTTAACCTTACAGGAAAGGTTAATGTTCTAGAACGGCTTAGCGGCCTGCTTTAATATTCAAACCGTGAATTGAGGTGTCTATTGGCAATACCGTACAAAGCACTTACTCGCTGAATATCTGTTTTGGCTTTCGGAGTCACGGGATGTATGAAGCTGTTGACTTAGCCGTTCCTCACTCACAGAAGGTGGTAACGTTCCCGAAAGATTCTACCCTCGAGCTCATAATTCTTACAAGAAATTATGGCGCCCGTGACTGAAATGTATACTAATTTGCGTCACTGAACACGAAGTATTAATCTGGATACAGCGGGATAGCTTCTCGGATGGTAAGGCCTTCGGCAGAACTATTGACACCATTCCAATATGTGACGCTCTACAAAGGAAAATTCGAAATTGTGAAAGAAAATAGAAAATATCACGACAGTAAATTACAGTATGCCGAAATAAGCGGATGAAGTCGAAAAACGCATGCAGTACAATATGAAGGGTAAAGAAATTAACAAAGACAATCCCGTAGCGCCGCTTCGATCTGCAGTACGCAACTACAAGACCGCGACAGCGGTATAGCTCCCACATTTTAGGTACGCATTCAATCAATCATATAAAATAACATAGAATTTAACATAATATTATCATAAGCGTACACAAAAATAATTCCAATGACAGCTTTACAAGGAAATACAATTTTTGAAATTAAAACTGGAGATTTTTCAGGCAATAGAAAATATTATGTCAGTAAATTGCAGTATGTAGAAATAAATTGAAACCTGCGAAAGAATGCGTACGGTACAGTATTATGGTCAAAGAAATTAACCAAGACCATCCAGGTGTGCCGCTTCGAGCTACCATACGCAACTTTCCGACCACTCCGGCCGGGATGCTTCAGTATAGTAGGTATATATACTGACATTCACATAAATTGTGATTAACAAAATAATATCATAAACGTACACTCAGTTAGGTCCCAAGACAATTTTACGAAAAAGTACAATTTCTTGAGCTCAAAATTCAACATTCAGAAAGAAATCGAAATTATCGAAACAGCAACTGTAGTGAGCATAAATAAATGGAAAATTTCGAAAGAATGCGTGCGGTACAATATCAAGGTTCGAGAATTTAACGAAGATTATACATTAGTGTCGCTCCGATCTACCGAAGGTTACTACAGCACCGCTGCAGCCGTTTCCATCCGGAAGCGTAGGTACGTATACAGACATAGATATAAAGTATAAGCAAATTTAACAAAATATTTTCATAAAAGTGGACTCAACTAATTCCAATGACACCTTTCATAAAAAGTACAATGTTTGAAATTAGAAATTGTGAATTTTGAATGTATCGAAAATATCACAACAGTAAATTGCAGTATGCAGTAGAAAAACGCGAAAGAATGCGTACTATACAAAATCAATGTTAAAGAAATTAACGATGGTCGACCAGTGAATCCGCTCCAATTTGACGTACGCAGCAACAAAACCTAGCCAATCGTGACGCATGTGAAACACCGATATATATACAGTCAATCGTATAAAGCACGAATAAGTATAGTAAAATAACCTCATAATCGTACACTTGTCTAATTCCAAGGACACTATAAATGAGGAATACAAATTTTCATACTAAAAATTGAAAATTTCGTAGGAAATCGAAAATATCATAAGGGAAAATTACAGTATTCGTAAATAAATAGAAAACTGAGAACGATTGCATACGGTCCAAATTTTGGTTAGAGAAATTATCGAAGGCCATACAGTATGCCGCTGCGATTTGCCATACGCTACTACAAGATGTGTCGCTCGGACAGCGTAGGTACGTATACAGACAGTCATATAAATTAACACTAGGTAAAATATATCAAAATAATGTCATAAACGTACACTGAAATAACTACATAGACACTTTTACATCTACATACAGTTCTTTAAACAAAAATTGAAAATTTCGAAGAAAATAGAAAATATCTTAACAGTATATTATAGTATGTAGAAATAAATGGAGAACTGCTAAAGAACGCAACCGCTACAATAAAAAGGTTAAGGAAATTAACAAACACCATACAGCAGCGTCGCTCCGATCTAGGGAACGCAACTGCAAGACCAGTATAGTCGTGTCGCTGGGAATCGTAAGTACGTACAAGGAAAATCACATAAAATAACAAAGAAGATATGAAAATATTGTAATAGATATACACTCAACTATTTCAAAACACACTTTTAATAAAAAATGTAACTTTTGGAATTGACAGCAGGATATTTTGAAATAAAATCGGAAATATCGTAACAGTAAATTACAGTATGTAGAAACAAGTAGCAAACTGCGAAAGAATGCATACGGTACAGTATTAAGGTTGAAGAAATGAACGAAAGTCATACAGTTTAGTTGTTCCAATCTACCGAACGCAACAAATTGCCCTCGCCATGTATGTCGCTCTGGCAGCGTGGGTACGTATACAGACAATCATATGAAATAACAAAAGCCTTAACAAAATATTGCCAGGAGCGTAAACTCAACTAATTAGAAAGAGGCTTTAACTAAACAATACAATTTTTTGAATTAAAAATTGATAATCATGATAACAGTAAGTTAAATTGTCTATAAATAAATAGATATCTGAGAAAGAATGCATGCGGTACAGTTGTATGGTCACTGAAATAATCGTAGGCCATCCAGGAGTGCCGCTTCGATCTGATGTACGCAACTACATGACCACGCCCGTCGTGTCGCTCCTACAGCGTAGCTACATATAGAGATAGTCATAGGAAATGACAATAAGCTTACAAAATATCGTCATAAACGTACACTTAACTAATTCCAAAGACACTTTTACTGAGAAATACAATTCCTGAAACCATAAATTGAAATTTTGGAGTAAGTCGAAAATATCATAACATTAAATTAAAGTATGTAGAAATGGATAGAAAACTGATAAAGGAATCACAATGTAAGACATTATGGTCAACGAAATTATAGACAACAGTACAGTAGTGTTACACCGATCTACCGAACGCAACTACAAGGCCACATCATTCCTGTCGCTCCGGAAACGCAGGTACATGAACTGGAAATCATAACAAATAACACATAGTTACCTAAATATTGTCATAAACGCAACTATCCTCGTATTCCGAGATTCAATCCAGGTATTCCGGGAGTCAATGCGCCGCAGAGTGTTGGCAATAGACACGCTAATTCAGGGTATGAATATTAAATTATATATTCATACCGTTGTAGAACGTTTCCAACTGGTATAGGGTCTCTTCTTTTACCGAACACCTTGCCATCCGAGAAACTGACCCGCTATGTCGCGAGTATAGCTTCGTGTTCAGAGAAACAAATTAGAATAAGTTTTAGTGTCTAGCACCGTAATTTCATGTATGAATAAAAATATCAACGGGCTGACCGTTCGAGTCAGTTACATCCTCTTTCGATAGGCGCACAGTCTAATCTACCTCTTCACCTATCATGTTATTCAAATAGACACATCAGGTATTCCGGGAGCAAAAACCGCTAAGCCGTATTGGCTATAGTCACTTTCATTGACGGTATGAATATCAATGTTGAGAGTCAAACCGTAGGAGAACGTTACCATTTGATATAATATCAAACTTTTGCACCATACCTGAGCGTCCGGAGACCTAACATGTTTTTGAGAGTATCTGGCTTAATGTTTACGGCAGCAAATAATTAGCCATTTTGGCAGACGGTCACTTTAATTTCGTCTATGTATATCGAAGTCGCAAGTGAAACCTCACGTGTTCGTTACAACCTTCTTTGAGAGTCGAACGGCAAAGTCAATATCCTCATCTATCCTATTATACCGAGAGTCAGCCCAGGACTTCCGGGCGACAATCCATAGAATTGTATTGTCAATAGGCACAGTACTTCCTGTTGTGAATGGTAAGATCGTAACTTTTATGGAAAACATCAGCGCAACTTCGATAACTTCAATCATTTGCAGCAAATATACTCTCATTTCCTGTATTAAACTTCTCGGTAATTCATTCTCCCGATGCAATTCTATAATGTTGTACGGAACGTAATTGAAATTTTTCCTGGCAGAGGACATAAATGTGCAATTTCGCAGCCAACGTCACAATTTAGCCGCATAGGAAGAAAAGCGAAATTACATTCCGAACAACCCAATAATTGCAAGTATCCTGTAGCTGAAACATTGAAATTTCTGGCTTGCATCGTGCTTCGCAAGTGAACCTCGCGTTTGCTATGCGAATTAAAGGTCATGTACGTATGAGAAGCTCAGGTTAATTTCGCGTAATTGGAAACTATTTGTGCGCTAAGTGCGGAGGAACTACAAGAATTGTTACACAGACTGCGTATTTCTCTCCACACCTTATTATTTCAGCAGATTGCATCAAGTATAAACACATTCATAGTAATATGCTTTTCGGAACGTACTTATTTTTTTCTCAACGGAGGATCAAACATGATTAGTATGCTAGGAAAGTAATTTCGATATTGCATTGCATTCTATCACATACAACTTCTCAATTAAACCGCATGCAAAAAATGAAACGAAGTTACTCTGTACATGCCAATAATAACACGTAATATGAGGCTGAGACGCTGATTTTTCTCCCGTAATTCGTTACTTTGACTGCGAGTTCCTATTCCAATACTTTTTTATGAGTCGTTTGCATCAAATATGCACGCAATTATTGTATTAGGTTTTTCGGAAGGTAATATCGTTTATTCTGGTTACAGGATCTAATTGTATTAGTTTGTTCGAAGGTTAATTTCGGTTCTTCCTAAGACGTGACGTAAAGGTATTCCTTCATTGCCAAATTCACACTGGAGCAGCATGAAAGACACGATATTACTTTCCAATGAGACCACTTATATCACGTATTCTGACTCTGAAACTCTGAAATCCCTCGATTGAATCGTTCTTCCCAAGTGAATGGCGAGATTGAAAATGGAAATCGGGATTCATGTAAACATGAGGTTCTGACGTTTATTTCGCATCATTAGAACGTATTGGGTCGCACAGAGCTGTGGCACTATAAGAATCGTTACCTTTACTGTGAACTTCTGCCAAAATCCGATCATTTCTGTCCCTTTCGTCAAATATGCAATATTTCATTGTAACAGGTTTTTCAGAAAGTGATTACGTTCTTTCTAGATAGAGGACTAAATTGTATTACCTTGTTCGGAAAGTGATATTCATCTTTACAATTAAGCCGCATGAAGATATGGACAAAGTAAAATTGCGCAAGCCAATTATTACACGAACACTGATGCTAAAACGAGGAAATATCTCAATGTATTCCCGCGTTGTATGTGAATCGCGTGTTTGTCGCGGGAATCAAATGTCACGTAAATATGCGATAATCGCTTTGACTGTACTTCATCTGGCCGTGTTTGCGAGCATACAACAAAGAAGCTACAAATATCGATAATTTGATGGTACATTTGTGTCGGAATGCGTTGATTTCAGTCGTTTGCGTGAAATAAGCAATCACTCGTTGTATTAGTCTGTTCGGAAAGAAATTTTGTTTTTTTTCCCGATAGAGGACCAAAATGTATTATGTTGACCGGAACATATTCCCGCTATCGTCTCCTTCATTCTTTCTTTCGAACAGGGGATTTAAATGTATCTTTTCGCAGACAAATTCACAGTCAGAACATATTGGATGAAACGAAATGACTTTCCAATGGACCCTACAGCAACACCTATTGTGAAGCAGATATGCTGAAATATCTCGCTTCCAACGCGCGTCGAATGAGAATCGCGCGCTTGCGATTGGAATAAAAGGACACGTAAATTTGAGATACTCCCGACGATTTCGCATTATTGCAACGTATGAATGAAGTATACACTACTCATTTAGTGAATTAGGCCTTCCGGAATAGGATTTCGTTTTTTTCCCCACGAAAGGAACAGTTGTATTACATTGTGCGGAAAGTAATTTCGTATCTTCAGAATACAGACCGTAAATGTATCCATTCAGAATAAAGATTACGATTAAGGGGCATGAAATAAAAGGAAATCATATTTCGAACAATCCAATAATAACACGTATTCTGGTGCTGATGCGTTGAAATATCTCGTTCAAAGCATTTATCGCAATGGAACCGCGCGATTGCGGTAGGAACCAAACGCGATGTTGGACATGCCATATTCCAGTTCATTTCGTTTTTCCGGTAGAGAACATAATTGTATTTGCGTCTTCCGGAAGCAATTACGTTTTTTCCGTACAGGGGATGCAAATGTAACGTTTCACAGCCAATTTCGCAGCGGCATGGAAAAACGGGCCAACTTTCCGTACACACCATTAGTAGCACGTCTTCTATCGCTGAATCGCTGAAATTTTTGGGATGAATTGTTCTTCTCATGTGATTCACGCGTTTGGGATGCGAATCAGAAGTCATGTAAATATGAGGCATCCACGCTGATTTCGCACTATTGGAATATATTTGCCCGCCTAGTGCCGAGAAGTCATAGAAATCGTTACTTTGGCCGCGAATTTATATCCAAATTCTTCTTTTTTTCAGACGTTTGTATTAAATATACACTTCTTCGTTATATTAGGTTGTTCTGAAAGATATCGTATTTTCCCATCGTAGTACCATATTGTATTAGGCTTAATAGGAAAGTAATTTCATTTTCTTCTGAACAGACGGTATAAATGTACTATTTCACGGCCAAGCTCACAATTAAGTCGCATGAGAAAGAAGAACGTAGTTACTATTCCGACATCCCAATAATAACGGTTACAGTGAGGCTGAAACGTTGACACGTGTACGTAGGGTATCAAATGTTGGACTCATCATGCGATATTCACGAGGATTTCGCTACACTAAAACCTATCTGTGCGCACGGAACGTAGAAACAATAAAAATGGTTACATTGACAGCAAGTTTCTGTCCAAATCTGCAGATTTCAGTGGGTTGCACCAAATATACACTCATTCATCGTATTAGGTTTTTCGACCAGTGATTTCAATTTTTACCGATGGATGATCTAATTGTAATCGTTTGTTTCGAAAGTAATTTCGTTTTATCCCGGCGGAGGACCTATTTCTATTAGGCTGTTCGAAAAGATATTGCGTTCTTTCCCGATGAAAGGACGTAAAGATATTCCTTCACAGCCATGTTCATGATAATGACGCATGGACAGAAAGAACAAAGTCAGTTCACGAGCAATCCATTAATAAAAGGTATTCTGAAACCGATACCCGGAAATATCTCCCTAGAGACATGCTTGATATGTTAGTCGCGCGGATGCAACGGGAATCAAAAAACGTGTGAATATGAGATTTACACATTGATTACGCATCATGGCTACTTATTTGCGTGCGCACGGCAGAGAAACTATAACGAGCGCTACTTCAACAGCGAAATTCAGTCCATGTCCGTTTACTTCAGTCGTTTGCATAGGATATACGCTCTTTCAACGTACTAGGCTTTTCGGTAAATAGTTTCGTAAAATTGNTTACTATGACAACGTATTTCTAAGCAAATAGTGTTAGTTCAGACTATTGTGTCAAATAAACACTCCTCTATTGTAATAGGCTTCCGGAATGTAATTTCGTTTATTCCCAACAGAGGACCTATATGTATTAGGTTGTTTGAAAAGTAATTTCGTCCTTTCGAGACGCAGAACCTAACTGCATTCGGTTGTTGGAAGGTAGTTTCGTTTACCGATAGACGACCTAATTATATTTGGATATTCCGAATGTAATTACGCTTTTTCCCGAACAGAGGAAGTAAGTGTAATATTTTGCAGGCAATTGCACAATTAATACGAGTGAAAAAGAAAAACGGTATTACATTCCATACAACCCAATAATAGCTCGTATTATAACGGTGAATAACGCTGATTCGATGAACTTTCTCGCTTGAATCGAGATTCTCATTAGAATGCCGCGTTTGGGATGGGAAGGAAAAGTCATGTACGTATGAGATGCTCACGTTTATTTGGCATCAATAGGACATATTTGACGCCATTGAGCAAACATCCAATGGAAATCGAAACGATGACAGTGAATTTCTGTCGAAATCTGATTATTTCTGCCGTTTGCATTAATCATGAATTCATTCATTTTATGAGGGTTTCCGGAAGGTAATTTCATTACTTCTCTATATAGGACTTAACTGTATTACGTTGACCGAAAAATAATTTCGTTTCATCCCATCAGAGGACCTGATTGCATATGGTTGTTCAGAACGTTATTATGCTTCTCCCGCACAGAGGAAGTAAATGTATTCTTTCGCCGAAATCTATGCAGTCATGCTGCATAAAAAAAAAAGAAAAAATGAAATTACATTCTCGACAACGCAATCATGTCACTTATATCGAAGCGGAATCCCTGAACTTTCTAGCTTGAAACGTGCATCGCAAGTGAATCGCTCGTATGTGAATAGAATCAGATGCCACGCGTAGATATATTATACACAAACGATGATTTCGCATCACAGGACCTTATATGGGCGCAGACGACTAAGAAACTATGATGTATATTACTTTGTCAGCGAACTTCTGTCCACATGCTTTGATATGAGACGCTTGTATTAAATATCCACTCATTCGATATATCACGTTGTTCCGAAGGTATTTTCGTTCATTCTCAACAGTGGACCCAATTTTTTCAAGTGGTAGGTAAAGTTATTTCGTTCCATCCGAGCAGAGGACGTAAATGTATTCCTTCGCAGCCTACTACACAATTATGCCGCGAGAAGGAGAAGAAAGAAATAACTTTGTAGAAGCCAACAATGGCACGTACTCAGACTCTGAAAAGCTGAAATTGCTCACTTGACTGTTGCTTTGTTTGAGAATCGCGCATTTGCAATGGGAATCAAAAGCCATGTAGATATTAATTACTCACGTTGATTTCGCAATCACTGGATAGTATATGCGCATGTAGAGTAGAGAAAGTGTAGAAGCCGTTACTTTTCATTGAGTATCCGTCCAAATCTGTTGAGTTAGTCGTTTGCATCAAGTATGCCCTCATTCATTGTATTATGTTTTTCGGAAAGTAATTTCGTTTTTCTCGATGGATTACCAAATGTAATATGTTCTTGCAAGTGATATTTCGTTTTTTAGCGCAGGAGGACATAACTGTGTTTGGTTGATCGGAAACACATTTCTTTCCTTCAGAACTGAGGACGTATATGTAATCTGTCACAGAGTACTTCACAAATGAGCCGCAAGTAATGAAAAAGAATCTGTTTCCCAATCAGCCAATAATTAGACGTATTTTGACTCTGTAACGCTGAAATTCCATGGCTGAATCATGTACCGCAAGTCAATCGCGAGTTTGAAATGGGAACAGAATGTCACGTTAATATGTGATAGACTCTTTGATTTCGTATCATAAGAATGTATTTGCGCGCATACAACAGGGAAATTAGTTACTTTTGTGTAAAATTTCTCACTTGCTTCTGTCCATGCGATATATATTCCTCTTTCTAGTATTAAACATTGCGGCCTGTCATCCAGGCCGTCGCCGGGTACGTGAATACTTTGTAGAAGTGAGGCGTTGAATAGCGGCGTTTTCATCTCGTATGATTCACTTAATGTTTCACAGCGACTCGAACCACGATTACGACGGTCCGATAAAGACAATTACAAACACGAACGCACTTCATGCAACCACTTCTCCCGGCACACAATACATCACCGCTGATACTGAGATCCGCGAAATGCCACGAGAAACGTCCACACTGCTCGGAGTCGTACGAAAGTATGTACCGAAAGCTAACCATATCCTATCCCGGTTCTTACTACGCAGCCCAATCCACCGGCCCACTCAATTTCTTTATATCTGGCATTCAATAATTCTGTTAAGCTATTTCCCATTTTTGCTTAATTTCTTCATGTCCAGATCATGTATGCCCGAGTACAGTTTGTAACCCAAACACGAATGCGCAACCGAATATTACGCACAACATCACCGGCCCGATACAAGGCAGACCAATCCACCTGCACATTTACGGTGTATATTGTGGGCAATATTCCGAACATCTAACCCGCTGTAGTGAGAATCTAAAATAAAACCCCGGGAAATAAATTAATGTGCAAGGTAGCTACGCACCCATTATTTTAATGTACGTGTGGCAGAGTCGAGAGTAAAACTGTTCTAGAACCTTACCACATCACGTGAGAGTCCATCTGCTAAGTAAATAACTTCACCAATCCCGTTATTCCAAGGGTCAAACCAGCCATTCCTGGAGACAATCCAATGTACTGTATTGGCAATATACATATAATGCACGGTATGATTAGTAAAGTAGTGAGTCAAGCCGCTGTAGAATGTTTCCTATTGCTATTGAGTCAAACTTTGTACCGAAAGGATTACCTTCATACAACGAATCACGAACTCGCATGTGTCTAACTTAATGTCCAGGGAAACAGATTAGTGGACAGTGTAGCAGACGGACACTTAAATTTTATATTTGAATACGAACGTCGTCAGTCAAACCGGCCGAGATCGTTATCAATTTCATTGAGAGACGAATCGCTAAGTCAATAACATCACCTACCCTGCTATTACGAGTGTCACATCATATACTCTGGTAGTCAATCCACCGTACAGTATTAGCCAGAGCAACCTTAATTCGCCATATGACTAGTAATGTAGAGAGTCAGACCTTTAGCGTACTTTAAATCATAATGTAGAATCAAACTCTTCACCGAAGACCTATACCTTTCAAAGAACCAGACCGGCTTTCGCGAGGGTCAGACTGCGAAGGACGGGAACCATGGCATTGAACGTCATACAAAATTGGTTGCTCTAATTTAAGCATTAGTGGGCGGGTCGACTGCCGAACCGTTGGTGACCGTTACCACGACTTCCAAGGACATCACCGCTATGTGAATACCATCACCATTCCTGTTGTCCCTAGAGTCATACAAGGACATCCGCCTATTAAGAACCTGCACAGGCTTCTCTGTTGGACAGCTTAATCCACGGTACGAATATTACTGTCGAAAGAGAAACACTTTGAGAACGCAATCACTTGCAGCTAGGCAAACATTTTACTGTGGACCATATATTCCGAGGACCGAACACTTGCAGAGGGAGTCTAACTTAATACTAACAAAGAAAAACTAGTGGACATGGTATCAAATAAATATAACAAATATCTAGAATAAATATCTCATTATTACGCAGGCATAGCAAAATCGTAAGTCCTGCCATTCGAGAACATTACCAGCTTCTTTGAGAGTCGAAAATCTATGTTAGACCACTCAACTATCCTGTGATTCCGAGCCTCAAACCACGTATTCGGAGAGTCAATCCGCTGTGCAGTATTGACAATAGACACCATAATTCACGGAATGAATGATACAGCGGGGCGACAAACACTTGTAGAACGTTATCTATTGGTATAGCGTCAAGCTTCTTTCCAAAGACATTACCTTCCGAGAACCTAACCCGTTGTATTGAGAGTACAACTTCGTGTTTAGACTAATAAATTAGTACACATATTACTGGCAGGCACCTTAAATTTATGTATAAGTGAGAAGGTCGTGAGTCAACAAGTTCCAGAATGTTACCACCTTTTCTGCGGGTCGCACAGCTATCTCACCAGCCTCTACTCTCTTGTAATTCTGAGAGTCAAGCGAGGTATTCCGGGAGTAAATCCGCAGAACAGAATTGGCAATGGGCACCGTAGATCTCGGTACTACTATTAAAGTAGAGAGTGAAATCGTTTATGAACGTTACCACTTTTTATAGAGTCAAGTTTCTTACCGAATATCACACCATCCGTGAACCAAAGCCGCTGTATGAGTGTCTATCTTAGTTTTTAAGGAATCAAAAAAGTAAACATCTTAGCAGGCATACACTTTAATTTCATGTACGAATAGGAAGATCGAGAGACAAACGGTTCAAGAACTTTACCTCCTACTTCCAGAGCCGAAGATCTAAGTCAACAGCTCCACCTGCCCCGTGATTCCGACAGTCATGCCAGTTATGCATAGAGTAAAGCCGCTGAACAGTATTGGCAGTAGACACCTTAATTCGAGGAATGAATATTCAAGCAGAGCGTCAAACCATTGTAGAACGTAGCCTATTGGTATAGAGCCAAACTATTAACTGAAAGGCTTACCTTCCGAGAACCTAATCCGCCGTTATGGGAGCATAACATCGTGTTCAGAGAAACACGTTGGAATACATTTTCGTGTCGCGCAGCATAATTTTTTGTATGAATTAGAAGTTCGAGTGTTAACCCGTTTCGCAACGTTTGCACCATCTTAGAGAGTCGCAGAGCTAATTCAATAGCAACACATATCCCGTGATTCGGAGAGTCAATCCAGCTATACCGGGAGTAAATCGGCTGAAAAGTATTGACAATAGGCACCTCATTTCACGGTATTAATATTAAAGTATAGAGAAATATCGGTCGGTTTATCTCAATAACCCGTCATGATCATGAAAGGAGTATTCCTTCGGCGACTAATTTGACCCATGAAGGGAACGTATATCTGCTACCTCCGTATGGCAACGGAGCGAAATGATCCGTCGTCTATTGATCTGCATAAAAGAACGGACGTCTCTCAGCCGGAGTGCAGTAACGAAAGGTCACGAGACCGGCAAGAAATATCTGCCATGAGGGAGAAGCTGGAGGCTGTCAAATGCAGTTGGCTGCCGCAGAGGCACGCGTTGAGGCTTCCACCGCAACTACTGGGGCGTCGAGACAAGGGACTACCAGGGTGGTAGCTCTTCGAACGAAAATCAGCCACGTAGTGGAAGAGGCAGAAGGGGATCGGGATCTGGACATCTGGCGGGACGTCACGTGTGGCCCCACCCACCTAGCCTAGCGAACAGACCACCTGCCGAATAAGTGATCCCCGCGCCAATGATGGAGTGGGCCATGGTGGTGGGCAGAACCATAGAAGCAGACCGCCATAAGACTTCTGTGCGGCAGGTGCGAACCATCCGCAGCTCAATTGAAAGATGCAAAAGGCTCCTGCACGAGCGGCGATAGCCCTCACACTGTTTATCACGTTGGCATTGGGGTATGCGAAGGTAACGGCAATCGCGTGTAGAAAAATCAATCCGCAGGACATGTAGATTGTAGAGGTGAAGCCAAGAAGTGCCGTCACCGGGGATCGAATACTTGAGTTAGGAAGCCCAGAGACCGAATGGACGGCCCTGCTAGACTTGGACGTCGTAGTGGGCCTGCCAGCTTATACAGCTGAGCAACAGGTTTCGGGTCACGGCGACGCGGAAGCCACACAAAGCGTCGTGAAGGCAATGGCAAAGATACGTGCCTGCAGCGTCTCCATGATCAGATGTTGGGAAATCCGCACATCCCCGTCTGGTCAAGGAACGATCTGGGTCAAATTCCCCTCGCCGTCACCCGTATCATCGTGGACAACGACATGATGCAAGTGGGCTGGGTATCGGCCCGGGTACGAGCGCTGGTGGCTCGCCGGTTCTAGCGCTTCAAGTGTATAGGGGGTTGTATGGCCAGGGCACGATGGCCGACCAGCACAGATACAGGAGCGGGACAGGGGCATTATGTGGATGGGTGTTTCGGACCGGCACTCAAGTGCCTGGTCTGTGCTGCCTATGTCCTGGAGACCGGACACAGAGCAGTAAGGCTTGCTCACCTCCCACATCGAAGAAGACGATGAGTACAGCAGCGAAGCCAGCAGGAAGCGAATAGACTCCAAGAACGACAAGAGCGGCGGCGGTCTTTGGACAGACCATGGACAGTATCTAGAATTAATCATCCTTCAGGCCAATATCAACCATAAGACAGCGATACAGGATATTTTAGCACATTCCCTCGCGTAATTGAACATCGCCATGGCTGTGGCCGGCCAGCCGTACAGTGTGGTTAGCAACCCCGGAACCCCTTGGCCACAATGCAGCAACGATTGGAGAGAAATGTCCTGGAGTTCTGGGGCCACCTGGCGTACGTACGATCGGCAGTTCAATGCGAGTGAGATACTGATGTAGTCTCATCTATCTCAGTCAGCACTCATCCTCGGAGACTATAACACCCACACATTGGCACGGGGCTCTCCGATGGCGAACGCGAGGGGCGAGGCGTTGCTCTTCTGGGCAGCCGGGCGGGAGCTCCGTTTCCTCAACCGGGGCTCTACCAATACATGCGCGAGGAAGACGGGAATGACCATCGTGGACTTGTCCTAGCCGTTCCTTGCTGACATGCAACGAGTAATGCGTTGGAGAGTGGCCTATCAGGTGGAAACCCTGATCATCTCCCTCTTTATTGCCATGGTGAGTTCTGGGCTAGAAATAGGTAGATAAGGACACCGTGCACTGGAGCCCCCATAGGAACTGGACATAAACAGGAAGGTCTACAGCGACGCGATGGCAGATTAGACGATTCGACGTGGAAGCCCTATTAGCCGCGGCACATGTCCAGTTATTCCCGTCCGGATCGCTTGACGGCTTCGATGCCCAGCATGGCGCAGAAGGCTCCACGATGTCATGGCGGCAGCGTGCCATATTAGCATGCCACGGACCGCAGCAAAGCCGAAGACGTCGCTGTACTGGTGGGGCGTACCAAACGCAAACCATATCGGATCGTACTAGGGAAGCTGAGGGTCTGGGTCGCTCCGCTGACAGAGAGCACGGACCCCGCTTTCGTACGGCGCGTCGTTGACACCCGTCGGCGCCGATGACAATGTGGGCGGTGGCATCGATGGGCCAGTGGACGGAGAGGACTTCCGGGTCGGACGACCTCGATGTCAGCCGGGAGGAAATAGAGCTGCTGGCATGTAAACTCGTGAAGAGGGAGACCGCACCGAGACCTGATGTTATTCCGGGCCGTGCGTCGGCGCTCGCCCAGGGTGCACTATGCGACATAACGATGCAGAAGCTGAACGAAAGCCTGCAGAGAGGTAAGTTTCCCATAATCTGGATGCTGTTATGTGTTGTTTTGCTCAAGAATCAGGGTAAGACCCCCGACTCCCCAAAGGCGTTCCGGCACACCTGCCTATTCAGCGAGGCTGCGAAACTCATCGAGCGAGTACTGTCGATCGGTTTGGAGAAGCAGCTACACGTGATGGGCCCGGATTTGGATAACAAACAGTACGATATGCCGCGAGCACGATCCACCTCTCATGCCCTCAGAAGTGTCCGGTCCTTGTCGGTGGCGGTTGTACACACGGGCAGAGTCGTCTTACCGTCGAGTTCGTTGCTTTCCGCCGTTATCATATGGATCGTGAAGGAGAAGCGGTCATGACGCAGGATGGCCGCATTTTGCGAGCAAGTGATGCTACACAAGGAGGCCAAGGAATGGGTAAGAGCGGAAGTGACCCCTATTCGCACGGGAAGGATGCGGCGGTGAGCACGTCGTGAGTCTGCCGCTACGCCAGCATGGAAATAACCCAGAGTGTAGGGCTCTGTTGGAAGGAACTGTTAGACAGCCTCGGTCCTACTATAGCCAGCCGCCATGTCGAACTGCTGGCTACTGCGTGGTTGCCCGACTGTCTCGGAGGCCGCGGTAGAGATGGACGGAGTCGCGTATTTATCGCGCGGGGCCGTTGAAAACACGAGAAAGAAGAGTGGTGACCAGCGCCTGACTTCCCCGTCGCCAGTTGTTCTTGGGAATTTCACGATGAAAATATTATATAGCTGGTTGCATAGCGTCAGGGTCGTTTAATGCACTACATCGGAGTTATTCCATCATCAAGCTATACAATCATCCATGAGATATCGCCCTGAATATAAGCGATACAGGCCAAGTACAGCTATTACCTTCAACTCGGTATATAGTAATACCAGTCCCGACCCGCGGAGCTGTTCCATGTACTTAATCTGCGCTGTTTATGGCGGTGTCCGGTAAATGGCCTATTCCTTCGCGGATCGTGCAACAAATTGCCGCGTATTCTCGAAGCCTTGAAAAGTAATATCGTGGGGGATGATATGGGGAACCGCTGATATTCCGTTATTCTTCGGCCTTCTCCGTTCTCTGGCGACGGAACGATCCGAAGGAGGACGAGGTGCAGACCGGCAAGGAACACACGGTCGTGCACATAATTCACCAACGCCAAGTCCGAACGTACGACGAGCCGGCTGGTAAAACTTCGCCGTGATGCATAGGTGCATTCGAGCTGCCATAACTTCATCGGCCGACAAGACGAACTTAATTTCTAAGTGTACAACTGCGTGTAGTTATGCGGCACGGCAATCTTCACACGCATCTGCTTTTTCTTGGGAGTCTTAAATCTTCCCCGGGAACGCGTTTCCCGCATATCCCGGGCTGCCTACGCCGCTCCCAAACCTCGCAGATCGCTCGTTTTCCGCTCGGCTACGTGGCCGAAGAGAGTCGCGGGACACATTTTATTCGGCGATTCTTCCCGCAACCGCTACGCAACGCGCCATAAGCACTGGTCCGTCCCACATAACCAAAGGAACGGACTGTCTCTAAAAGCGTAATATGCTCGATCCAGCTTTACATCCCGGTAATGAAGTTTTAATGACCCAATCTCCTGCTGCCAAAGAGCAATCCTCCACACACGCTCCGCGGCGGTTGGCGCCATGTTTCCGACAGAGGAACTGCTGTAGTATAAAGATAAAACCGTAATACTATAATCCGCATATTCGGCGATATATATGCAAGCGTCGGCATCAATACGGCCAATTTTACGATCAACACATCGCGAGGTAGGCTTTGACATCATGCAGATTATCCGATAGAGTTTTTCATCTCATAATCAAGGATTTACGTATTCATTCGAGCAAACTCTCGACGTACTGATACACTGACCCACGGATCCAGATACGTCCGTATACTTGGTCCAAGTGAACAAGCGGAATACTGCACATGGCAAGACAGATCGCGCGGCAATCATTTTGTTTCCGGTTAAAGGGCAGCCAGAATTGACAAACCATTTATTACGACACCGCGAACGAAATCAAAGTTGAAAATGCCATGAGCGGACTCGCGTCCAACCATTTAGATGCATAATATTGATGGTACATTCTCAATGTCGAGTTTAAATTCTAATAATTTATTATCATGTATCTTCGCGTTTATATAACTTTTCTGCTGTTGTCCTCATTTTACTGGGATCCTCATATTGTCATAAATTTTTCATCACATCGGTGTTATTCCTTAACTGAATAAGCACAAAGCGTTTAATTCTCTAGCGTAAGTGTATCTGATGATCTGTATAGACTCTGTCTTAACAGTCGACTCCAAGGATACGAGTTTTTTAACATTCACCTTTAATTCTTCGATGCGTCGTTGATTCAGCTTGCCATTCCGTCATTTGTTTCGGAGAATGGGGCGGAATATTCAAAAGACAATTTTCGCCATTGATCAAGGGCAAGCTATTAGCGGGTACTATATGCTCGATCCAGCGAGGTGAAGAATAAATATCCAGACGTCTGACGCGAAGTTATACTGAACAAACTGTACTCGAACGATAGCCCGTTCGGGATTCTAATTTGCAGCTACGGTCTAGAATTCCAATCGAATAACCCCTCGTAATTACTTGCAATAACATTACTTAAACTAAACTCGAAGGCGAAGAAGGGAGCGATGGAACGTGATTTGTCGAGCGGAATGGAACGCGCTGAAAAATCGTCGCCAATTTAGTTTCCGCGTTAATTCCTCACCTCCTATAGGCTAAAAAGAGTCCGCACAATAATATTCACTGCGTTTCGTAATGTAATAAATCTCCTGTGCTTCAGTTGGCCCATGCCAGGGGGGTGGGGGGAAGGCGATAGGGTATGTCTATCGAGCGATGAATTGTCCGCCACCGTAAATGGATGAACGACGAGGATTCGACATGAAATTCCACACGACATGACAGAATACCTATTGTGCTGGCCGCGAGTGTTTATCTTTCGAATATCGACTGCCATGATGTCTATTCCGAACAAGTGCTCATGGCGTACCAAAACGAGGGACAAGGACACTGCGAATGCTGCTGCAACAATGGCAGGGTATGTTGATTCACGCGTTGCTTTCCACTAATAGCCTTGATTCCCCTTTGCCAGACTAACAGACTAACAGACTAGCTCGGTACCCACTTATCGGAATATATCATTAGAAAATGCACCCGCGGTTTAAGACTTTTGTTTGATCAAACTGGCGGAATTGTTCCTTTGATTACAGACCCCCTTTCTCTGCCAATTTGCATGTCCTGGGTACGATGCCTTGCTTGATGTTGTGTTCGAGTTTCCGCCCTTGGCTTTCAGCTTCGTATGTCACGATATTGCCCCTCGATTTTCAATATTCGAACATTACCGTGATACCCAGATACGGAACCAATATTTGCATATACAGACATAACCAGCTTTGACTATTCGTAATTCCGAATAGGCAATGATAAGTTCCGGATTCATTTCCCTAACTTTTAAAATAAGCACGAACCTTCCAGCTTCATGTGCAATAATTCCTATCCGAAGATTCGCAATCTATTCGTAGCTCTATCGATAAACAACCTTATATAAGGATCGAATATCGAGAATAGAAAATTAGGAGGATGAAGATAGAATTTTCGTATAGTGATGTTGGATTTCTGTTGGCAGTTCAATACTGTGACAGGGGGAAATACGTGGCAAGTATTGAAATAAAATACAAACGGGCGGCTCTTCAACCTTGGTGGAAGTGACCCATTCTAGAAGTAGCTAGGTTTCATGCATTAATACTTATTCCGTAAAATAAGTGTAATACAGATATTGAATAGTTTTAAATATTTAACGTAGGTCTTGAGGATAGGTATACGAATGTTGAAAAATCCTGTTTGATGCGTAACGTAGGACTGACTTATTCCTTTATGCTCGGTTTTTATATTGTAATTTGCTGGTTGAGTAGGCGGTTTCTGGCGATGTTTTGTCTGGTTTTGGCTGATTTTTCTGCGGCTGATATCTGAGCGGTTTCTGCTAATGCGATGGCTGAATTTTGGCTAATTTAGCTACGATTGTTGTCTGGGCGGTTTCGGTGATATGATGGTTGCATTTTTGCTGGTCTCACACCATCTACGAGCAACAACTGCTCGTACCGAGTTGTTCGACATATTTCTATGCAATATCCGAGCAAGGTTTGTTTACAGCATCTCGTTGTGTTGGAAACGCGTGGAGGTTGTGTAAAAACATAGCCGCCGGTAATGAAACACGGCTGATGGGAACAAGGTGGTAACAGCGGCTCATCCGTGAGGGACGATAAAACGGGAAAGGCTGGAAATTCGGTGGATCCGCATGTCGGGTAATATAATTTGGGCAGGGTACGAGCCGTCAGTATCAGGCGCTGAACACTGCGTAATATTATTCGCGAACAGATGTAACTTTGCTCTCGATCGCGGTATCGATGAAACCGAACTCGCGGCAAAGTATTATCTACGGCTATAGCGGAGAAATAAATGCCGAGCGGAAAAATGTCGCTGCCGTCGACCGCCGAAAACCGGACCATGCATTATGCGAAACAATCCGTTTCGTCAAATTCCATTCGTTTTCGAATTTCGCCCCCTCATTATAATCCCCCCCGTGATGTTCGTTGCGTCCCTGCTTTCTCCGGACATGTAACCGATTCGATTGCGTTCAAACGCCCCGATACCGCAAATCGACAAACAGCTTTCGCTTACTTGGCTCTTCGAAAAATTCCGGCTATCGTGCGCGTTAGATGGATGCCCATCGCTTCTTTCATTATTGATATTTTCACGGGCAAATCTCTCCGGGGTCAACCCGTTTCGAGAAATCGCCCGACGGATGCTTCCAACCTATTTCACCGCGCGATTTCGGTGGAATAATTTCGTTTTGAAGACTCTCGTGGTTAACAGCTTGTACAAGGTGGAGAGCTATATCAATTGGAGTTTGCCAAGAGCATGAAAAATAAGCCACTTCAATGATATGTTGGAACGCGAGAAAAGGAAGCAGGATTTGGAAATACGGCGTAAGTGCAACATGGATCTTCAGCATATGGTCCGCGAATTTTGGGATCGTAACGAGTTTTCTGGATTACGTGCAATTTGTTCGGGGCAGTCGCTAATATTACACGAGAAATTCAAAATCTCAAGGGAGGATGTATAGAGGCGACAGAATGGAAGCTGGAGAGAGACAAAGACAAAAAATGTTAAATAAATTGTTTATGGGGCTGTACGTGAGTGGCGGAGACACGCGTAACCTCGCTTCGGGCACCTAACCACTCGTGAACGAAGAAAATTTAGATGTTACCCGTCGGAGGTCGAACCGACAAATAACCCGAACCGATTCGCGACGTTCCCTATATAGCCATCGATACAACGCAAATCGATTACTACTTTTTCTTGTAATAGTGGATAAATTGTTAATTCCTTCACTTTCGTTATAAATTCACGTCGCCTACAGTCTCGCAGTTTTTCTCATGCTCGTGTGCGGGAATAAGCTGCTCCATTAATAGCTAATGATTGATTAATATTTTTATTTCTATTGTAAATCCGCGACACGGGCAATTTAGCGATGAAAATGATAATTTGATGTTGATAATAATCTTGGCAATTTGTACGTTTTTGTAAATTAAAATCGCATCGGCGTTGCCACCGTTTAAATTGCGACGGCGAAATCAGATCTTTTGTCAATTATCCATTTTTGATGCGTATCTATGTCTCGTTGTTATTATCACCGATAAATCTAACAGCTCGGCTCCAGCAATGGAAAAATACTTATCAAATGTTCCCGTTAAATATATGGAAGTACTTAATTTCAGAACCGCCTTCCCATTGAGGCCCATGCACGTACACAATTTGACTATGTTTCATTCGAATGACAAGCTTCGAAATATCAAACCTTTCCTACAAAAATTCGTATGTTAATTAAGTATACTGTAATCGGTATTTTAATCTAATGCAGTGTCAAAGTAGTCATACATTTCCAGCTAACGCTGAAATATTTCCTTCTGCGTACATATCCCATTTCCGTTTGAAGATATGCATTCTTCTTCATTCCTGTTAAAACATCCCGTCAAAAGAGGAACGCCTTGACGTCAGAACTATGGATTTGTAACGAGTACCGAATCATAATGCACATTGATGCCAACAATTTAATGATTACGACTACTATTCGGATCCGTGAAAAAGCAACTGCAGGAATGAGAGCTCTGAAACAAGTTTGTTTACTCTATTTCAAGGACAATATTGACCCCTTTCCAACCATCGCACACACGCCATGATGTCATTTAACTCTCATTCCTTTATACCCTCTGCAATATCGGAAATAATTGTGGCGTCCCACTCGAACCAGCACCGGTTATATATCCCAAAGGAAAAGGGGACATAAAAGGAAGGAAGACGGAGAAGAATGGCGGTGAAGTCAAACAAGCTCGGCGAGAAGGTGAAGCCAGCTGCCACAACTATCGGAATGTCTCATTCTGAGGAAAGCTCGGAGGGAAAGAGAGAGAGAGAGAGAGAGAGAGAGAGAGAGAGAGAGAGAGAGAATGTCGACCGTGGCTGGATATCAACGAGATGCAGAGTAGATGACGCTGCATGTTCTTTTGCTCGGTTTCCCCAGAAAATTTGATGCTCACACGTGGAATTCCTGACACATGCGGATCTCATTTTCCCTGGGGGGTACGGCGCCGGGTCACGCGCCCTTCCGCGAATATGTCGCAGTCCACGGGATAGCGGGTTCCATAGTAAATTCGGATTGTAAATAGTCCCTCTTGCTCGAATTTTAATGCATTAGCCCGTTCTTGTATTTCCGAATGTCGAGCACGCTGTTTCGCAGTCGATACCGATATTATCTATTTACCCCAGTCATAGTAGCCACTTCGCCATGTACCAGCGGTCCCTTCGTCCTCATCCCTTGTTCCTCTTCAATTAATCGCGATAGAAGCTCCGATTGCTTGCATGCACCGTTGAAAAAACGGTGGAATAATGCCCACGAGAACCGAGGAACTTTTGGGCCTTGATACTCATCGAGACCGATTTGAAAAGTCGGAGGTATCGATTAGGCGTAATGCCAAATGGAAGATAATCGGGAGCTTCTTGCTAGGTCGTGGCTGTACCGAGGGGAACACGGCTAAAATGACCAGCTCGTGACGATTAGCCACATGAGTGGTATTAACATGGCGCTATAAATCATCGTGTTAATAACCCTCTGTGGTGACGTCGACATTAGTAAGCGTGTTTCGGTTAATTAGAATTTTGAAGCTGGCAAGAAGCTTCGTTCTCGCCCCCGTCTGGCGGTATCACAATAATTAATTCGGTGAACTAATCTGGCGGACCTTCCGGTGATGCCATCTCGCCGAATTATCTCACTCCTATGAATTAACGCGGTATAAATCGTCAATCAGGTAGCTCGTTATATGGATAAGTACTCCATCTCTGCCATTTAGCCGGTGTAAGGAAAATCGAGGGGGTGAGGTTGGCTGCAAAATTGAGCTATCGATTATAATCGACCATTTAGAACGATTGACACGCGATGCGGTAGAACGGCTCGGAACAGAGGCAGAACTTTCCCGACTCTGTGTGAGTTTGCGAATCCTCTATATTCCATGGTATCGTCAAGCCGATCTCACAAGAGTCCCGGAGGACTTCCGGACTAGCCTAGAATTCTCGGGGTTACTTTCGCATCATCGAACTTCGCAAAAAGGCACTTGGGGCCTAACCTTCCCGGTCTAGCCTATCCCGAGGTCCCACACGCGAGTACCTGATAATCCCGAGCCATCGGAGAATGCCTGATTACTCTAACCAAACGAACCGTATTAACTCTCGGAATTTTCTATGGCAGAAGTTACGAGCTATACGTCGCGATTGCTCAGGTGCTTGGACAACTGAGGAGATGATAGACTGGTATCATTAATGATACATAGAATATTCTCTAATTATATGAAATCCTTAAGTAATTATAGATACAATAATACTAATTAACAATAGAATTATCCTCGTGTTGTCTCCACTTAAATTCGACGTGCTTATACATCATAAACGAATGAACGTAATTGAAAATGAGGAGTGTAAAATTCGATGCTCCTATTGGAAGAAGAATCGACTTTGCAGAATGTAGCCGCCTATATCCGAGGGTTTCAAATAAAAAAATTTCCAAACTAGTATTTAAGTAATATAACATTTTTATCGAAGCAGTATTATGGTTAATATTCATAATGGTAATTATGCATACTAGCAATTAAGTTCATATATAATTCAGGCTATGTAGTATTACGAATTATACCATAAAATTAGGAAAATGAATTTAAAACATAGCGAGACATTATATTTCACCTGGCGTAGGATTTTTTTATTTTTTCATTATCAATGGTTCTATGCTTCCATACCCACGAATATGTAAACACTTATTTCAGGAACGAAATGTGGTCCTCTCTTTGTTTGAGCTTATTAGTTACATAAAATCGTACACAAATGAAAATGTAAAATATTGATAGCGGAATGATATAATGTCTCTCGGAGTTATGTACCTAGTTGAAGGCTTAATATATTTCTAGGTAGGACGAAGTTTACGTTTTACTTTCTGCTACAGTAAAGCTGGTTAATTTTAGGAGGGTAAGGGCTTCTGTAAAACGTCTGACTTTCAAGGAATTGGTAATGTTCTCAAACAACTTGATGCTCCACTTTAATATCGATACCGCGAACTATGGGATGATTGTCAATCCAGTTCAGCGGTGTTACTCCAGGATTACCCGGTTTGCTTCGCGAAACACAGGATATGTGAATCTATTGACATAGCCGTTCGTCTCTCATAGAAGGTGGTAACGTTTTCGAACGGTTTGACGCTCGACCTTCTAATTCATACATGATGTTAAGGTGCCCGTCACTGAAATGAATACTAATTTGTTTCTCTGAACACGAAATTATACTTTCGATACAAGGGGTGAGTTTCGCGAATGGGACGGCCTACTGTAGAACGTTTTACTTTATAGCAATTGTTAACGTACGTTAACATTAAAACCGAGAACTAAGGTGTCTATTTCCAGTACTGTTCGACGGATTCGCTCCCGGAGTACCGTGTTGACCCTCGGAATCGCATGACAGGTGAAGCTATTGACTTAGCCGATCGTGTATCACAGAATGTGGCAACATTCCCGATTTGTTTGACCCATAATCCTCCAATTCATACATGAAGTTAATGTGCCCGACACTCAAATGGACACTATTTTTTTTGTCTGAACACGAAATTGTACTGTAGATACAGCGGGTTTGGTTCTTATTAGGTAAGGCCTTCTGTGAAAAGTCGGACGATATACCAATAGGTAACGTATTGCAAAGGTTTAACGCTCTACTTTAATATCCATATCGTGTACTAACATGTCTATTTGTAGTTCGGCACTGTGGATTGACTCCTGGAATAGCTTGTTTGACCCACGGAATCAGGGTAGGGGTTAAGATGTTGACTTGGCTGTTCTACCCTCGAAGATGGCGTTATCCTTCTCGGACGGTTTGACTCTCGATCTTCCTATTGATACATGTAACGGAAGTGACGGCCTGCCAAAATGTCTGCTAATTTGTTTCCATGAACACCAAGCAAGACACTTGCTACAGTGGAATAGGTTTAAGGAAGGTATGATATCCGGAAAAATGTTTGACTTTGTACAATTTGGTAATGGGCTCCAACGGTTTGACTCTCTAATTTAATATTTATACCGTGAAATAAGGTGGCTGTTGCCAATGCATCTCAGCCAATTTGCTCCTGGAATACTTTGTTTGCCTCTCGGAATCACAGGAATGGTGAAGCTATTGACTTAGTCCTTCGACTCACCAACAATGTGCTAACGTCCTCTAACGGTTTGACTCTAGTGTTTGTTATTCATATATGAAAATAACGTGCCCGTCACTAAAATGTATACTAATTTCTCTTCTCTGATCACGAAGCAAGACACTGTCTGCAGCCGTGAAGGTTCTCGGAAGGTAAGATCATCTGTAAATAGTTTTACTATATACCAATAGGTAAGGTTGCACAACGGCTTGCAGCTGTAATTTAATATTCATACCGTGATCTAATGTGTCTATGCCAATATCGCTCATCAGATTTCCTCCCGGAATACATGGTTGCCTCTCGGAATCACAGTACAGGTGACACTATTAACTTAGCCGTTCGACTCTCATAGAAGGTGGTAACGGTCTCGAGAGGTTTGACCATCGATCTTCTAATTTATACATGAAATTGAGGTACTGTCACTACAATGTTTACTAATTTGCGTCACTGAGCACAAAGTTATATTCTCGGCACAGCGCGTTAGATTTTCGGAGGGTAACGTGTTCTGAAAAACCTTTGTCTTTATAGAATTTGGGACCGTTCTCAAACGGTTTGGCTCTCCATATTAATATTCATAACCTGAATTGAGGTGTCTATTGTCAAAACTTTTTAGTGAATTTAATCGCGGAATACCTGGGTTGACAATCGGTATGTCAGGATAGGTGCAGCTATTGTCAGAGCTGGGCGACTGTCATGAAAGGTGGTAACGTTCTCGATCAGTTTGACTCTCGATTTCGTTATACCTAAATGAAAATAAAGTGTCCGTTTCCTAAAATATACACTAATTTGGTTCTATGAATACTAAACAAAACACTCCATACAGCTGGTTCGGTTCTCGAAAGGTATGGTACCTGGCAAAATGTTAACTCCATACCAATATGTAACTTTCTACGACGGATTAATTCTGTACGTTAATATTTATACCGTGAGATAAGGAGTTGAGTGCCAATACTTTACAGTGGATTTAACCCAGGTATACGTGGTTTAACGCTTGGAATCACAGGATAGGTGAAGCTATTGAGTTAGCCGTTCGACATTACAGGAGGGTGGTGGAGTTCTCTAACGGTTTGACACTCCATCATCCAGTTCATACCAGCAATTAACAAGGGCCCCTCACTAAAATACGTAATAATTTGTTTCTCTGGACACAAAGTCATACTCTCGACTCAGCGGGTTTGGTTCTGCGAGAGTCAGCCCATGGGTAAGAAGATTGACTCTATTCATATTCATACATGATAATTATGTGTCCATCAATTAAAATGTCTATTCGTTTTATCACTTGAAACCTAAGCAAGACA